>CP136065.1:122111973-122389431 GCA_032622095.1 Siphonodentalium dalli | reverse complement strand
TATCTCCCCCCCCCCCCCACCCCAAATTCTTACTCTATCAAATTTTGCTCATATGAAGTTAATTTCTCGCCATTTCATAACTATATAAATCAAATTAAGCAATAAAATCATACGTTTAATTTTTGTCATATGTAGCTGCTGGGTGGGGGGGGGGGGGAAGATACTCAGGCCTGGATATCCCCCCCCACCCCAAATTCTTACTCTATTAAATTGTTCTCATATAAAGTTAATTTCTCGCCCATTTCATGACAATATAAAGCAAAATAAACGATAAAATCGTAAGGTAATATTTTGACATATTTATGCTATTGTGTGAGGGGTTAAGTTAAACTTCAAAATAAATTTTTTTTTTTTTTTTTTTTTTTAATAGTTTTCTCGGCATTTCTTACCATAATAATATAAAATAAGTGATACCCAGGGTATCTTCCCCCCCCCCCCCCCCCCCCCCCCCCGCACACCGGCACTCAACGTGTTAATAATTATTTCATAATATTTCATAATTATATAATTTGTAATTGATAACATATTGACACCATGTATGCTATACTTATACTTTCATCAGCATTTCACGGATAAACTTCTTCCTATTGATATTATCCCACCAAAATTTATAATAGTAAAATGATATTTGTAGTAGTTTCCACGCATAAGTACCGATCTTCCGCACAATGACAAAAGCATATGGCGAAACCCAAGCCGCACATTACAACAATTTAGAAATTTTCAACTATGTCTGCAAATAGCATAATTTTGAGTGAGGTTGGGGAATGGGGATACACATGCACACGATTTTGAGGCAAAATGGTCTCAAATAGAAGGAGATGAATTCGATCCCGATAGCATCCAACTTTGGAACCAAAATACATGCCAATATTTCTCGCCTACACAGGGTAAAAAGTGCCTTCAAATAATATAAAATTCTCTATCTTCGGCCTTTACGAGCTTTCCGATGAATGGGCAACAAGCCATATTTCCAATAACGCAATATTATGGAAGGATCTAAAAAAACCTACTTTGTGATTTGAAAACAAAAGAAAATTTGTTTGATGTTTAACAGAAATATTCAAAGTGGATAGTTTCTCAGATTTTTCACTTCCAGGATATCACCCCTTATAATTCAAATATCGACCAAACGGCGACGATGCGAGAGGCGGTGTTAGTATCTATATAAAGGAGAATCTTCAATGTAAACCCAGACCAGATTTGACAATATTTATACCACGTATTAATAGAAACATTATTTATAGAAATACACTGAGGGGCAAACGATAATTATATAATGGGATGTATTTATAGACCGAACACAGCACTAAAGGCCGATTTGGACAAATTTATGTTGAAATTCGATATTAGAACAATTGAATGCCAAGTCTTACATAATAGGAGACCTCAACATCAACCTCTTAAATTTCGACACGCATCAATATGAAAGAGAGTATCTTCATAATTGCCCCACCACTTAAGCATATATTAAATCTATCGTTTGAAGAGGGAATATTCCCAATGAAAATGAAAATTTCCAAAGTAGTCCCCATTCCTAAAATAAATAATACTAAGGAAATAACAAACTATTGCCCAATCAGTATCCTGCCATCGTTCTCTAAACTACATGAAAAAATTATGCAAAAACGACTAGTAGCTTTTCTAAATGATCATGAAATCTTGTATAAACACCAATATGGATTTAGACCAAATCACTCAACATTTCATCCGATAATACACGTTCTAGATCATCTCGTTAAAAATAATGATACACCGACACGGGATTCCACCTTAGCTGCATTTATTGGTTTATCTAAAGCATTCAATACGATCGACCACAACATACTGATATCAAAACTTGACCACTATGGCATCAGGGGTGTAACAATGTCATGGTTCCATAGTTATTTGAATGAGAAGAGGCAATACGTTGAATATAGTGGGAGTACTTCTAGCCTAATGAATACCTCCTGTGGGGTCCCCCAAGGCTCCAGTCTTGGGCCGATTATTTTTTTAATATACGTGAATGATATGGTAAATTCTACAACAATGGACATTTTATCGTATGCCGATGACACCACACTGTTAACAAGCGGTAATGATGGTGAACTAGTACAAAGTTATGTCAACAATGAATTAGCCAATGTATCTGATTGGTGCTACTGTAATAAACTTTCAATTAATATTAATAAAAGCAATTATATGCTTTTACACCCCCAAAACAATGACAAAAAATGGAATACTTAAAGCTAAATAACAATTAATTGAACCGAATAGGGAATCTTGAGCGTAAGTCCTCGACAAAAGTTTTAGGTATGAGAACTTGACATTACAAAAAGCACATATCTGTAATCTGCTCCAAAATATCAAATGCAATCTACTGCATCAATAAGGTGAAACATTTTTCCCCAAGTAAAGCATTGAAAACATTGTACTATGCACTGATTCAAAGCCACTTAGTTTATGGTATCCAAATATGGGGTAATATTCTGGAAGTCAAGAAAATATTCCTGTTACAAAAACGAGCATTGCGTATAATATGCAATAAGAAGTACAAGAGTCACACAGATCCACTCTTTAAAAGAGATAATATCTTGAAAATATATGACTTACACACTCTCAATTCCTCAATTTTCATGCATAACTGGTGTTATAACCGCCTGCCCGCGTCTTTTGGAATGATGTACAACAAACGAGCAAAATCAACCACCAAGACATCCGAATCCCGTACTGTTGGAACTTCCTAGAACAGACTGGTCAGGAAAACTACCCCAACACGCCTTCCCCACAACATGGAACAATATGGAAAAAGTCTATACTTCTCGCCAAAGCAGGCACACATTGAAAAAGCACTTACAGATAGCCATGCTGAGAAATTGCCCAGAAAGTGTATGCTGTAAAAAAAAGGATGTCCTGATTGTGCTCTATAATAATACGAACATTCATTGTCATACATCACATTCTCGTTCCTAACATGCCCATATACTACCATACATCATAAATGCTACTGTATATTATTATGATTTCTCTAAGGAGACTATGACCCTATACCACTAGAATATAAACATTACATATATGTAATATTGTTAATTTGAATTATCCCAAAACCTCACTCAACAAAGAGACTTTCCTGCGATCTATATAGATTCTTATTTTATTTACTTAACTAAAGATGGCCGTATCTCCCGCCTGAATCCGTTGTAACAACAAAAAACTAAATATTTTGTTCCTAATATACCCATGGAACTGCATGGAACTGGAACCGAAACTGTTCATATGTTTTAGAAAATCTGAACAGTTCAAAACATTCCTATGGAGAGATAATACATTTTCAATCTTATAACTTGTCTGGATTGGCTGAGTTTGGCTCACCAATACACCAATACACCAATACTTGTTTGTGATATGCCCTAAGTACTAGATTCTAGAAAGTTTTATATATGATTATAGTCTGTATGTGTGGATATGACATACAAGCATCTATTCTATTATTTATAGTGATACTTGTTTTAGGGGGTAGTAGGAAGACAGCCCGATAGGGCTAGGCTACCCCCGACAATATACTGCTTTACCTTATCATGTATTACTGCCATTGTATAATTCATGTGTATTGTAAATAAATTATCCTATCCTATCCTACCTTTGGTTGGATCATCATGAAATTTGTCATGAATGTTAACATTGAGATGTAGATGGGAACGAGTCATTTTGGGGTCATTCCGCCATAAAACTTGGCCACCCGTATAACCATCTTGGATTTTACTCTTTGAATGACTAAGTCCTTTGGCACGGGCTACAGGTCGTACCTTTGGTCGGATCATCATGAAATTTGTCATGGATGTTAACATTGATATGTAGATGGGAACGAATCATTTTTGGGGTCATTTGGCCATAAAACATGTCCGCCAGTAGCCATCTTGGATTTTACTCTTTGCATGACTAAATCCTTTGGCACACCCTACTTCCCTCATCCGATCATCACCAAACTTCATATTAACCTTGACAAATGTTTTTGAACATCATTGGAAAACATAGCCTTCAGCAACCATCTTGGATTTTACTTTATATATATCTCTTAATGTTGATAATCTAGTATTACTTAGACCTTTCAACTTTCCGCATTCCTAATCACTCCATTGACTGTAACACATGAAATTATTCCCTTTCCAAGTTGAGCTACAGTGTCAATGACACTTTCATTGTTGAAAAAGGTGGCGGTCAGTGGCCATCTTTGGCACACCCTACAGACCACATCCCTCATCCGATTATCACCAAACTTCATATGGATTTCAGGGTGACCTCTAGATGGGAGCCTCCTATTTTGACTGAAATTTGTTGATAAACATGGCCGCCAGTGGCCATTTTGGATTTTACTCTTTGCATGACTAAATCCTTCGGTACACCCTGAAGGCCACATCCAATTGTCATCTCTTTTTCACAAAAATATTTTTTTCATTATCATTCAAATGAGTATTGCTAAAATGCCTAAATATTTAATCCATATTGTGTAGCAGTTATCTGACAAGCATATGTACAAAGCAGTTAACTCTTTCGCTGCCAAATGCGCATAAATGCAAACTTCGAAGACGCTGCCAATCGCGCATTTTTGCGAATTTGGTATGTAGTCTAATGTATAGGATATAACTCTATTCTTTCGGGCATGTTTGACAGTGTACAATGTATTTATATGTAGTACTGTTGCGCGCGAACAATTTAAAGTGACAATGTCCTCAAGGTCATGCTATTTCTGACGTTATGGGAGAACAGTCAGAGCCGGAATATTGCGTCATTGTTGTTAGCACGTGGTTATCAGTCGAAAATGGCTGCTCGCAAAAGACTCAGGACTGAAGAAGTTATTGTTATTACCTCTATACTCTAATGATCGAGGGGCGCCTGCGGCGCATAAGATACTTATACCTATTATTTAGGTGGGCAGTAGCCTCTATAGTGGCGCCTGCGGTGCATAAGATACTACTAGTATGGGTGGCGGGATGGGGTGGTGGGTGGGTAACTAACCTCTATACTCTAATGATCGAGGGGCGCCTATAGGGCGCATAAGATACTTATAACTATTATTTATGTGGGCAGTAGCCTGCTGCGCATAAAATACTATGGGTGGCGGGATAGGGTGGCGGGTGGGTAACTAACCTATATACTCTAATGATCGAGGGGCGCCTGCAGCGCATAAGATACTTATACCTATTATTTATAATACACCTTTACTGGTTTTGAACAACCCTTGTCTATTGTATCATTTTCCAGTGATGATAACAGGCAACTAAATTAATTATGCTGGTGAGTTGACCATGCGTACGCCCGCGTGACCCATATAATTCACATAAATCATCGTAAAACCCAATTTTCCTGAAATTCAAGATGGCCGTCAAGATCACGTGACTTATAAGGGGCGGAGCAGGGTCATATGTCCCCCTGCAGGTATCTATATACATATGGGTATGGTTATATATATCTATATTGGGAATTGTACCTATCAGGGAATATTCAAGCAACAAAAGCACGAACTCAACAAAGTGCGCCATTGTATCCCATTTTGCTACAAATAGGTGGCAACTTGCATAAATCCAAGATGGACGCCAAGGTCACGTGACCTATTTTATGTCCAAAGTGGGTTCATATAGGTTACTCCCGTGTACCATACTGTTGGACATCGTATAATTGGGTTGAAAATTAGAAAAACAAACCAACACACCCATTCATAGCCACACAAACTGTACATATACCGGCAAATAACCACTAATCCAAGATGGCCGCCAATGTCACGTGTGGGCGTGTCCACATCGGCATTCAACAGGGTATACCTATGTCTATATACATGTGAAGTTTCAACTAATTATATTAGAAACTGCTTGAGATATAATGTATTGCCCATATATACCTGAAATACATGGATATACGTACAGGATGCGTGGCACTGGGGGCTACGTCTGTGGTGGCGGGTGGCAGCGAAAGAGTTAAAAAAAATTTAGAACGGTTTGCGAAATAATGGATTTTAGCTATCCCTCCCCCAAACACGTTTTTTGGTCGAAAAATTACATATTTGTTAAGAACTTTACCAAATTTCCATTCTCGCTTAAGATTGAAATGCAGTAGTTTGAAAATTTCCAAAACAGCAGTCCAGATAATTTGAGATCTCTCCTGTATTTTATACAGCCACATTAAAAGCGTCCATTTTTTCTGCATCTGTATCAGATCGCCAAATTATCTCCCTTAGTTGAATGTAATAGCCGGTCTGGCTGGGTAGATTTGCACCTTGCTTCTGACAACTCTTGCGGTAGAGTGTTCCATCCAATGGATTGGGGATGGGCGGTATTTATATATATATAGAATATGTGGCTAGTGCCGTGAGGGGATTTGAGCATCTATTGGACGAGGCTCTGCTGAGTCCCAATAGATGCCAAATCCCCCGAATGGACAAAAACAGTTTAAACGACAGCATTAGCTACATATTTTATTTATCCATCCCACAAAACTTCCTTTTTGTGGGGAAATCTGTAATTTTCCTCAGTTTTAAATTTGTTACTTCAATGACGCCAATAGAGTTTTGAGGTCAAGCAAACTGATTAGTATTCATGATGTGGGGAAAACCGGAGTGCAGCTTAGAGTGAAATAGTATGTTGTTTTTTTATAGTTATTCTAAGCTGGCATTGTTCTAATGGTTTAGGGTACGTGCATACACTGGCAAGTTTGCACGGTATGGCTTGCAGGCATTTTGTCGTAGTAAACGAAATGGCGCCATAATATGAATGGAAATAAACACATAAAGTGCATTTGTGCCATAGCTGACTACATGTAAAGTAAAATCTCTGTAGTTCCACTAGTAACAATGATACTGGAATTTGCCTGTAAAAATCCATGCAATTATCTTGCAAAAATTAATCATACAGGTATTTGAAGGCAAATTACAGTAGCACTGTTACAAGTAGAACAAGATAAATGTTACTTCTCATGTCTCTCGCTTTAGTAAAGATGCATGTTATGTGCACATTTCCGTTCATATTCTGGCACCATTTGGTTTTCTATGATGAAATGTCCGCAAAAACATACCATGCAAACTTGCCAGCGTATGAACGTACCCTTATAGATGTTTTAGAGTGTAAACACATATCCGATTATGAATTTTTGTATCAACTGCAGTGAATTTATAATGGACGATAAAGACGTCCCAAGATCACAATGACATCATTTTATAGGTCAGTTAACATCCCTAGTTACCTGCGCAATAATAAAATATACCTCTATATTTTAAGTTAATAGTAAACACTCATTATTGCTAATTATTAGTGCCTTCATCTATGTTAATATAATTTAATAGTCCCCTTTAAGTCATCTGAGATCAAAGGCACCTATTCCATTATATTCCCCTGCTCATGTGACCCTTGTATACCAACTTTTTTTACATATTGTCTAAGCTTCTAAGGAAAGCTCTTTATTGCTCATATATGATAATTCCCCTTTTAGGGTCAATGATACCTATCCAATGGTACTCCTAAGGCAATTTCCAGCGACCAGTGTCCAACCATTTTTGGTATAGGATTAAATATTTAATTAAAATTGTTTATTAGTGCCCCTTAAAAGTTGTCTGAGGTCAACGGCAAATATCACATGACACACATCAGGGCAAGTTACCCCTAGTTACCAATTTTCCCACACATCTTCTAAATTGATAATAAACGCCCTTTATCTTTATATTTGTTAATATAATTTATTGGCACCCTTTTAAGTAATCTGAGGTGAAAGACACATATCACATGACATTCCACTTATCAATTTAAGGCGACACCAATTTTTAAGTCTGGTTTACGAAAACCTCCTACAACTTTTTTTCCATTTCATGAAAAAAAATAAAACTTTTTTCTCCCAAAATTTTGTACACGCGTACTGATTTTCATGTGCTGTCGCATCCGGTTCTGCTTATGATCATTTACAGATCCATATTTTCATGTATTTCATGACAAGAAATGTCTTGTTTGATTCAGAATTTCATTCAAAAACATTTTTTCACAATTTTTGTAAAAGTTATGTAAAATTCCACGATTTACTTGATATAAATTGGGGGGACAATTTTTTTTATTTTTATTTTTTTCCCTCCTGCATCTACTTTTTTTCTCCCCACATGTTCGTAAACCAGACTTAAAAATTGGTGTCGCCTAAACATGTGTAACACTTTTCAGCTTCAATAGTCCAACCGTTTTAGTCATGTAATTATTTATTTAATTAAAAATTAACCATGAGTGCCCTGACGTGAACTACTCCATGACACTCCCCGGGTCAATTTACACCTGTGTACAAATTTTCCGATCCGTTTGGTCACACATAGCCACATAAACAACCAAACAATATTGAGTTTTTATTAGTATTGATAGATATATAGACTGTAAGTCATGTGTTCATATATAAGCTGAGTATAGGGGGGGGGTTCTGGATTTAACCACCAACTTTGGTATTCAGTGGAAACTCTGTTGTATTTAGACCAACAAATGGTCACATTTAGAAAATTTCTAACTTTATGGGGGATGTCAGGTTGGAAATTTCCAATAGTTGGAGAGTTTGAAATACCAGTTGTAAAATAGTTTGGGAGGGGACGGGCTATGAGCTATGGGGGCCAGTGGTGTGCAGTTGGAAATTCCAAGGTGGACACCCCCCCCCCACTGCTCAACGAAGACCCTTTTAATAGCTGTTTAAAACTACTTGTTTTAAAATGATTTGATAAGTACTGACTATTGTGGTCTTCAGAGTCCCAGTATTTTCCATCTTTACAGTCAGATGGACAACTCCACAGTCATTGACTGACTTGTATTATATAACAAGGATAAAAAAAAATAGAATTTCCTTCAATTCCTCAATCATACTAGTTAGTGGAGCGGACAGAACCGATTTCAGAAAGTTTAGTCCATCGGGACCACACACAAGCTTGTAATACATCATTTTGAAGGTTATGACATTCCGCAGCGGGTAGGAAATATACAAATGATGCAAAAGATGATTTTTAGAGGATTAAGTGTCAAAATTCAGGAAAAATCCCTGTTTTTGTAAAATGCGGCAAAATGAGAAACAAAAGTATAGAAACGCGAACATTTTTCGCTAAACTATTGTAGTCTACATACCTCTAGATATTTACTATGATAGTGTTACGATTTCTCTGATATAACGAAGATTTTTTTAGATTTATTGTAAAAATAAACAAAACAGGGCAATTTTTCATTTTTTTTGCCTCACTTAATGGGCGATAGATCAATATATATTTGACCAGGAATATCGTATATAGTCTAGAAAAGTGCGGATATATATACCGCATCCCACAATATGCTGAATATGTCATTATATTTAACACATGCTGTGTTATGTAAGAATATTTCAACCCTCACCCCAAAATTCAGCAAAAAGTCACGGTTTTAGGGAAATTCGGCACAAATGAATACAAAAGAACAGGTATTCGGGATATTTTTGTGCTACGATATAGCAGGTTACATACTTATAAATACAAAGTATTGAAATGCCATTATTTCGGTGATAGATGTAAAAATTTCTTAAATTTACTTGGAAAATAGACAAAAAATCATTCATTTTCAGTTGTTTAGCCCCTCTTTAATAATAGGCGATTATTCAATATTGCATTGAATGGAGATCCCGTATATAATCTAGAAACGTGTGGAAATATATACCGCATATGATTGTAGGATAAAGGTGTCATTCTTTGTCATAGGTGATATGTGGTGGTAGATAGTGTCACCCCCACCCCAAAATTCAGAAGAAAAACAATCAGTTTTAGAAATTTCGGTATGGCAGAATACAAAAGCACAACAACTCTGATTATTTTGTGCTTATTATATTGCAGTCTACCCAATTCGAGATATATATTGTGATAATGCCATGGTATCATTTACAGATGGCAATATTTCGGAGTGTTCTGGTGAAAGTAGACCGAAAATCGTGAAATTTAGACTTGTTTTGCCCCTCTACATGGGTGATAATTCAATTCCATTTTGAACAATGATCTAGGACAAACTCATCTTCTGTCGTATTTGTTTGGTTACGTTATTGCACCCCTCACCCCAATAATACAATACATCGCAAGATGAGACAAACACGGAATTATATGCATTAATATACACATACCTTATCAAGCTGAGGCGTTTGATAGTTACTTGAGTTGAAGAAATTACATCATTGTATATGTTTGCTTCGCATAATATAGCTTCATAGTTGTATAAGATTATACATATTGGGAGGTTTAGTAATTGTTAATAGCCAGGTTCAGCCACACGTACATGTAACTTGTAACGTGTGTTGTTATTTCCAACGAAATTTTAATCACCTGACTCACATGACCATTCCGCCTGCACGTACACCGTCAAACAACCGTTTAGACGTTTTGTGTCAAATGTGCAGCATTGCCAAATGTGTATCAGAGAGGTGTCCAATCTTTATGTCAATCGACGAACCTGTGCTTCAGCAGCGGTGACCTCGCCGTTACCATTCCCAAAAGGGTTGTATGAATTACGAATAGGGTGCTACAGGTACATCACTAGAATATGTGTTCTTTCTATCAGTTGTCGATTTTCAATATCCGTAGTTACGATTACGGATTCGAGAATCCAAGTATATGGGCACGCAAGCTTTGCATGCATTCATCTGGTGTACAACTGACAATATTTGACATCTAAACAACACAATTAAATACAAACATAACTATACATGTATCACAAGTGTGTGGCAAGAAGATTGAATGCAATGAATGGCACTATTTTCTCCCAAATGGACTCGCAGTCATCACTTCTGTGAAAATGTGTTTAGACCGTACGAAACACATACGACTACACTATAAGCTACTCGTAATTTTTATATGTATAGTAGTTCATTATGCGAAAGATGTCCATTTTCCGTATTTATATTTCACTGCACGTTCATCAAACTTTACACATAATAACCATGGAGATATTTCAATTTGTTTTGATGGCAGCTACATGCGCGTTTATAAACTTCTTTATTTATTGTTATTTCTGAAGATTCGCCTTTGTTCGTATTTCGTGGTAATTTTGCGAAACATCTCTTTACATATATAATCCTATACATGTGAAGCTATCATGTGAAGGTAACATATGCAACTCAAATAACTTTTCATCGTCTCACCTTGAGAAGGTATATGTATACTACTTGGATGTATATATGAGTCATATTCCGTGTATTTGTCTCATCTTGCGATTTACTGTATTATTGCATGGGTTAAGGGATACATAAATGTAACCAAACACAGCAACTACGACAATGGATGATAATACGCATCAACAGTCATATATACTATATGTCTTGACAACTATTGAAATCTTTCCCTAGATCCTTGTTCAAAAACAAAATTAAATTATCACCCATATATATATAGAGAGCAGAGGGGCAAATTTTTTTTAAATGTACGATTTTTCGGTCTACTTTCACCATGAATCTCAGAAATCTTGCCATCTATATATCAACAAAATCTTCAAATTGGGTATATATCTAGGAGTATAAGTGTGGCCGATGGGGTCATTGTCACAAGGCTTCGGTCACATTCGTAGCCAGCTTTTTAAATCGATCACAAATGTAGCCAGCTTTTCGCCGGCGATCACATTCGTAGCCAGCTTTTCTAATTCCATGCTTCATGTGGCGCGAAATATGACGTCATCGCGTTCGTGACTAAAATGCCGACGTCATGCTCCAAAACTGACTTCATTTATCAACTTATATTGGAATATAATTCGAGCATCTGACGACATTGATCGGAAACCTCAGGTTATTAGATGAACTAATATAAAATTAAAATTTATGTTGTTTTTCATTCATCAACTCAGAAAAATGAGACGAACCTAATCTTGTTCATTGAGGCTCGCATGAATATGAAAAGCTGGCTACAAATGTGATCGCCGTAGAAAAGCTGGCTACATTTGTGATCGATTTAAAAAGCTGGCTACGAATGTGACCGGAGCCTTGTGATAATGACCCCATCAGCATAAGTGTGTACAATACTATATCATAGCACAGTATAATTCCAGTTCTTCCGTCCTGCCGAATGTTCTAAAACCTGACTTTTTTGCTGATTGTTTTGGTGATGGGTGACACAATCTTACACAATACAGCACCTATGACAAAGGATGACATAATTGGCCTATGAGCATATGCCGTGAACATTTCCACAAATTTCCAGGGTATTTCTGAGATCCCTCATCAAAGCAATATTGAATTATCACCATTAAGAGGGCAAAGCGATTGAAAATTAATATTTGTTTTTGTCTATTTTCACAATAAATCTCAGACATTTTGCCATCTATCAACGAAATCATGGCGTTATCATGCTTGGTATCTATAGGTATGTAGACTGCTATATCTTTATAGCAGAAAGATATCCAAAATTCTCTGATTTTTTATTTTGTTCTACCAAATTTCCCCAAAACATTGACTTTTTGCTGAATTTTGGGGTGAGGGGTGAAACAATCTTACATAACACATCACTTATTATGCCCCCGACTTGAAGTCGGCGGGTATATAGTCGACGTCTCCGTCCGTACGTCTGTACGTACGTACGTACGTCCGTCCGTCCGTACAAACATTTTGCATTATTGTTCAGCAACCACTGGGCAGATTTAGCTGATATTTGGTATGGTGATAGAGCAGCATGGGGGAACAGCTACATGCATAGCGCAGGTTTCGTCCACCTATTTTCACCAGAGTTATGGCCCTTTTTTTACTTAGAAAATTCAATTTTGTCCGTCCGTACAAACATTTTGCATTATTGTTCAGCAACCGCTGGGCAGATTTAGCTGATATTTGGTATGGTGATAGAGCAGCATGGGGGAACAGCTACATGCATAGCGCGGGTTTCGTCCACCCATTTTCACCAGAGTTATGGCCCTTTTTTTACTTAGAAAATTCAATTTTTCTCTTGTTTTTTTGGTTTCCAGATGATAGCGTGAGCTTTGGTGGTACGATTGCAAATCCCGTATTTTTGTGGATCAGTTATATGAAAATACATTTCAAGTGCGAATTTGGGTATGATCTGATGATTTTTGCCAGAGTTATGGCCCTTTTTTCAACTTCGAAATCCGTCCGTACGTCCGTCCATACAAACATTTTGCATTATTGTTCAGCAACCGCTTGGCAGATTTAGCTGTTATTTGGTATGGTGATAGAGCAGCATGGGGGAACAGCTACATGCATAGCTCGGGTTTCGTCCACCCATTTTCACCAGAGTTATGGTCCTTTATTTACTTAGAAAATTCAATTTTGTCCGTCCGTACAATCATTTTGCATTATTGTTCAGCAACCGCTAGGCAGATTTAGCTGATATTTGGTATGGTGATAGAGCAGCATGGGGGAACAGCTACATGCATAGCACGGGTTTCGTCCACCCATTTTCACCAGAGTTATGGCCCTTTTTTATGTTTACCCATACCATAGTATGGTAAACATAGTGTCGTTGCCCGGATTGACCACTCGTCGTTAGTCCGTCCGTCCGTCTGTCTGTCTTGTCTGTCTGTCTGTCTGTAGACACTTTACGCATGGTGCGATAACTGAAATATTTTCTATCTGATCGGAACCAAATTTTGTATATATGAATTTCTCAGCACCAAATACAGATCGAGTTCGAATATGGGTTTGATCCGAGTTTTTTTTACAGAGTTATGGCCCTTTTTCAACTTAGAATTTATGCATGCTGCCATAACTCAAAAAGAAATTATCTGACCATAACCAAATTTGGTATGTGAGTTGCTCAACCCAAATTACATATCGAGTTCGAATATGGGTTTGATCCGGTACTTTTTACTGGAGTTATGGCCCTTTGATTATTTTATTCATCGCTAAAATATATCAAAGATACACAGGTGGCATTGTCTAGATAGTATCTAATAAATCAGGTTCAGGATGCTATGAAGTTGTCTCTCTCTTGTGTCTTCTCACACATATATAGTATCCAGTTACAATACCATGAAGTTGTCTCTCTCTTGTGTCTTCTCACACAGAGATAGTATCCAGTTACAATACCATGAAGTTGGTTATCTTGTATTGAGTTAATTAACTGCTAGGAGATGTGTTGGCTGTATCAGATATACTTTATACTCTATAAGTATCTCTGGCCATATCATAGGTGGAATGTTTATACTATTATATTTTATATGCATGGTTATTTAAATTTCATCTTAAAGGCATAATCTGGTTTCATTGTTTAATAGCATTACCATTGGAATTTTGTTGGTTTCATGGGAAGACAACTTTGGTTTTCAAAGTTTTAAAAACTTGAGAGCTCTGTATCAGTCTATGGGAACAAAATAATTGTTCATAACACTTTTAGTACTGTAGGTCTAGTTTGTTTTATCTATATATTAATGGAAAGCTTTTTCGACATTGATTTCAATTGATTACATATGTGAATTGAAAAATTAAAGGGGCACACCAGGTTTAATGTATTTTTCCTGTACTCTGCATGAGATAAAACTTTTTATGTGTACCTATACCATAGTATGGTACACATAGCGTCAATGTCCGGATTGACCACTCGTCTGTCCGTCCATCTATATCTGTCTGTCTGTCCGACACTTTAGGTATAATGCGATAACTCTAACATTTTCTATTTGATCGGAACCAAATTTTGTATATAGGTTTCTCATCCCAAAATACAGTTCGAATTTGAATATGGGTTTGATCCGATTTATTTTAAAGGAGTTATGACCCTTCTTTCTTTTTTTAAATTTGAAAAAATTTGGATTTTTCATATTTTTTTGGATTGAATTTCCTCGCTCAATTTAACATAAACAAATATTAAAAAACTTTTATAATAATAAAAAAATTATTTAATTAAAAAAAAAAAATTATCATTGACACTAATTTGTTTTAGTTGTGTTCCATTAATAAGGTGTGATGTCCTGTATTGAAAATGTGAGGATTTTATTGCAATAGTTGCATGTAATATAATGATATCAATAAATTGACATGTGAACATCCAATATCCAGAGTATGAGAATACCTTTAATAGATGTCATTCCAAGCAAAAGCTGTTATTAATTGAGTGATGACATATGTTACATAGCTCTAGGGGGGTGGTTGTATGAAGGTAAAGATGAACAACCTGCTGGCTGGATAATTGTTTATCCTATCTGTCAAATTTATTAATGGCTAAACAATTGGATATCACAGTGAGAGGTCCTTGTGTGAATAGGGACAGAGTTATGAGATTTAAAACGACTCCTCCCCCACCCCAATTACTTTAACCCCTTCTTAAGACAAATTATTTGACCTTTTGATTTTAAGTTAGGTACTAATATATGTATTTATATATATACTGTGATCATATCTTTGACCAATTATCAGTTATAGCTAATCACTATCGCCAAGGTATGGGTTAAACATCTGCCGATCGTGATCGGCCTCTCGTTTACTTAGAAAATTCAATTTTGTCCGTCCGTACAAACATTTTGCATTATTGTTCAGCAACCGCTGGGCAGATTTAGCTGATATTTGGTATGGTGATACCGTCCATGCTTAATCCGAATTGCTATGGTCGGGGCAAGTGCCACGCGACAGTGTACCTCTTGTTGAATAGGTTGACATAAACAACATGTTGTCATATGCTGAATATATCTCCGCAGTTTTCTACACTATATATTGAAGATCGCAGGTCAAAAAAATATTGAACTATTGCTCTGAGGTTAAGTGGGCCAAAAAAATTGAAAATTTGCTGTTTTTTTGGTGTATTTTTACAAAAAATCTCAGAAATCTTGATAACTTTCAATGAAATCGAGCACTATCATATTAGAAATATAGAAGTATGTAGAATACAATATCTTGACGTAAAAAAAATCGTGTTTCTCTACAGTTGTGTCGCTCTTTAATAGCCGCTTTTATAAAAAATAGCTATTTTTACCGCTTAAACCTCTCAAAATCATCTTTTGCATTATTTGTATATTTCACACTGGGTCCTATCCGGTGCACAATGTCATAACCTTCAAAATGATGTATCACAAGCCCGTGTGTGGTGCCGATGGACTAAACTCCTACTTCTAGTGAGCTTTTTGAGTTTGTCCGCTCTACTATAGTGGAGTCGAGTCGCTTAACCCACAATAATGGAAGAATCATTCACTTACGGATAGAAGCACAAAACTTCGCACACATATTGTCCACTATATCCCTGATCATAATCCAGCTGGTTCCAGCTTTCGGTTATTAAAGTGGAACCCGTTAAATTCAAGATGGCGCCCAGCATGGCCGCCGTTTTTCAAACGGGTCATTAAATCAGTTTGATGCAAATTATAGTTAGAGACAGTCTTGTCAGATGTATACAAATATATACATTTTTGTGAAGATAAGATAAAATGCCACCATTATAGGGTAAAATTGGAACTCACTGTCCAAGATGGCCGTCAAAATGGCAGCTCGAAGTGGAAAATTTGATTTTTTCTCTAATATCTTTAAGATCAGTTTATGCTGTTTGGTACTGGTTGATAATTGTGACTTTATGTTGGATTGTTCATGTTAACTGACCATTGGAGCAATGAAATATGTCATTCATGGTGTCAGAAACCCTTCTGATCCCTCAAAAATTTGATTTTACAGAAAGCGGTATAAAATGTTACCAAAAATCACCATTGGGATTTCTAGTCATACAATGGGCAGAACTGTGAAATTGTAGTGAAACAATCCATTTCTTATGCATATTCCAACCCATTAGTACAAAAATTGTCACTTTGGCTCAAAAAATGGCGCCCAAATTGGCAGCCGGAAGTGGAAAATTTGATTTGTTTTCTCTAATGTCTTTAAGATCAGTTTATGCTGTTTGGTACTGGTTGAGAATTGTGACTTTATGTTGTATTTTTTATTTTAACTGACCATTGGAGCAATGAAATATGCTATTCATGGGATCATAAACCCTTCTGATCCCTCAAAAATTTGATTTTACAGAAAGTGGTATAAAATTTTACCAAACATTACCATTGGGATTTCTAGTCATATTTCATCAAGAAATGGGCAGAACTGTGCAATTAGTGAAGCATTCCATTTTTTATGCATATTCCAACTCATTAGTACAAAAATTGTCATATTGGCTAGAATTCTCACTTTATGTTGTACTATTCAGGTTAACTGACCATTGGAGCAATGAAATATGCCATTCATGAAGTCAGAAACCCAAGAAATGGACAGAACTGTGCAATTTTAGTGAAACATTCCATTTATTATGCATATTCCAACTCATTGGTTCCAAAATTGTCACTTTGGCTCAAAATAGCTGCAAAAATGGCGACCAAAATGTGAAAAATGGTAAATATTGCCCATGCTGCGTGCCATTCAACCACATACAAGTTGTGGTTGATGACAAAGTTTGACTATTATGTGTTATATAAATTGAATACTAACATTTCTTATGCACCCAACAAGTTAATTTTTCATATATATCCCAAACATTATTCTCTGCTGTTCCGAAAAGGTAGCAAATTGTGACCTACTGGGTTATTAAACATGTTACTTAATCAAGTGAAAACTATAGGTTCTATTATGGTTGTCCCAGTACCTTATGAGGCATGACAAATTCATTTTAAAGGATGCAGTATGGAATTTTGCCTAAAAAACTTCTTTTGAGATTCTGGCCATGTTTCTGAAGGGAAATGGGCATGCACGCCATGCATAACTTCGAAACTGAGCTGAGCGGGACCAATTGATGTTGCTACTCTCACAAATTAGCGTCAACAAATTGGCGTCAAAAGTTATCAACATTGATCAACTTAATACATGATGTTTGTAAAAATGGTAGTCAGGGAGTGACTGTGGTCACAGATGATGTAAATAGGTATACATGAAATATAATCACGAATACAAGGAGTGTCTATATGGTCATGTGTGTGGTATTTATGGTGAGATGCAGGTAAACAAGGAGTGCTAATGCATGAAGTGAATAGGTATACGTGGAGTGGCTGTATGGTCATTGAAGTGGTGTATATGGGTATAACAAGAGTAGCTACATTCCATCCGTGTGTTGTTTATGTATATATGGAGTGACTTTATGATCATGTGTGGAATGTACAGGTGTACATTTGGTGGCTTCATTGTCATGGATGGGTGTATATGTATACATGTGTTGGTTGTATGAAAATGGGTGGGGTGTATGGATACATAAGGAGTGGTTGTATGCTTATGGGTATAATCATTATAGGTGTACATGGAACGGTTGTATGGTCATGATTGTTGAAATGTATATGCATACATGCATAGATGGATGGTCATTGGCGAGCGTGTTGGTATATATGAAGTGGCATTGTGATCTCAGGTGTATATGGTATATATGTTCATCTTTGCTTTTGGTGTATTGTCATTAGGGGATATATATGTATACAGGGAGTCGCTGTATGATCATGGATCGGGTGTATGAGTATACAGCGAATGGCTGAATTGTCATGTGTGAGGTGTATATGCAAGTCTGGAATATACAAATGACCACGTGTTTATTGGTGTATCCATTCAATGCTGAGGTGTATATGTATACATTGAATAACTCTATGGCCATGTGTGGGGTGTATATGTATATCTTGAGTGGCTATATGCCATGCATGTGGCAAATATGTATGAGGGAGATACCATATGGCCGATGGTGAGGTGGTGTAAATGGTAGGGTATGTCTTGAAGGATTGTATGGCAATTAGTGAGGTGTATACTCACAACTGGAGTGACTCTATGGTCATGAGTGGGGTGTATATGCATATCTTGAGTGGATATATGGTCATGTGTATACATCGAGTGACTGTATGGCCAATGGTGAGGTGATGTACTGGGTATTGGTATGTCTTGAAAGCTGCATGGCCACTAGTGAGGTGTATATGTATACCTGGAGTGACTTTATAGGCATGGGTGGGGTGCATATGTATATCTTTAGTGGCTATATGACCATTGGTGCGGCCAATATGTGTATATGTAATAACCATATGGCCAATGGTGATGTGAATTGGTAAATAATGATTGACTAAATGACCACGAATGTGGTTATGAGTATACAGCGAGTGGCTGAATTGTCATGAGTGAGGTGTATATGCAAGCCTGGGTGTATGAATGGTCGTGTGAGCGGGGTATTGGTATATATAGAACGTCTGTATGGCCATTGGTGATGCGTATGTGTATTTGGAGTGACTCTATTGTTATGGGTGTGGTGTATATAAGTATAGCTTGAGTGACTACATGGCCTTGGGTGTGGCAAATATATATACATGGAGTAATTGTATGGCCAATGGTGAGGTGAATATGTATACATGAAGTGAATGTATGATCATGAATGGGGTGTAGAGCTATATTTAGAGTGATTATACTGTCGTGGGTGAGGCGTAGAAGTATACCTGCATGCTGACTTGTGACTATATAGTCAAGTGCGTGGTGTACGGTTATACCTAAATATGGCTGTACGGTCATGGATGAAGTGTGTGCGTAAAAAACGAGTGGCTTCATGGTCATTTATGTGGTGTTTATGTATATATGGATCGAGTGTATGGTCATGGGTGGGTTGTACATGTGTAAATTTGGGTGGGTATCGATTTACACAATAACTCAGGGACATGTTAATCAATATAGAGGTAATGTCAGAGAGTTCTACATCCTGATGTTGGTTTATATGCACAATGGGGGAAACGGTTTCCTGACATTAGTCATTTCGATGCCAATGAGCCACAATTTTATTGTCGTAGCCTCATAATAATAATGCCCCTTTCAGTTCAGTTTCAAAGTGCTGTCCATTTCCATACAAAAAACATGGTCAGAATCCCAAAAGAAGTTTTTGGCAAAATTCCGTACTACATCATTTATAATTAATTTGTTATGCCTCATAAGTAACATGGTTAATACAAAGTGAGTCACAATTTGCTACCTTTTAGGAACATCAGAGAATAATATTCAGGATATATATGAAAAATAATTTGTTTTCCCAAATTTGGTTGCCATTTGGCAAACCATCTTGAGTAATTTTGTCCAAAAACAGATAAGTGTGACCCATTTATAAAGACAGATCAAGACAATAAACACCTTCGATACCATTTTACTTGAAAAAATTGTCTTAACCTGAAAGGTTAATTTTTGCCGATTTTGAAGTCAAGTTTGTGATAGAAAAATCCAATAATTCTGGTAATTTCAGTGTTTAAAATAGTAACAATTAACCAAGGTGCATCAGAAATGGTAGTATTCAATATCTATAAGACAGAATAGTCATTTTTCATCAACCACAACTGGTATGCGGTTTCATGACTCGCTGGGGCAATATTTACATTTTTCTGTATTCTGGCTGCCATTTAAAATGGCAGCCATTTTGAGCCAAATTGACAATTTGGGTACAATTGAGTTGGAATATTCATAAGAAATGGAATTTGTCACTTAGATTGCTCAGTTCTTCACATTTCTTGACGAAATATAACTAGAATCCCAATGGTGATTTTTTTGTAAATTTTTATACCACTTTCTGTAAAATCCAAATTTTAAGGGATCGGAGTTGGCAGGGAGCCCACGATTGGCATATTTCTTTGCTCCAATGTTCAGTTAACATGACCAATACAAAATAAAGTTGCAATTCTCGAACAGTTCCAAAAAGCAGGAACTGATTTGAAATATATTAGTGAAAAAACGTTTTATTTTTTTATTTTGGCGTCCATTATGGAGGGCCCCTTCCCCCCTTTTCGTATGCCGGATTCGACCCATTTTGGACCCGTACGCCGGATTCAAGACACAAATTAAGCTGGATTCCGGATTCATGTATTTATATAAACGGATTCCATTTCGGGTGAAATATTGCGATTTGGTTCCTCATTTGGTCATAATAGATCATAATATCATGAATTTTATATGGGATCCAATCTGATGCACACTCTTATATGACTTAGTCCGTATATATTCGTTTGTATACGGTGCTCTTTATCTTTCTGGTCATTATTTGCGGCGGTTGTCCGAAGTGTAGATTTACCGGAACCGGCAAGAGTTACGGTTCCTAATTAGTGTCAAGGCCATTGCATCGAAATTGGATTCCAATAAATTTCGCGTGTTTACCGGTAATGCTGCTATAAACAAGCGCTCGTATATATAACTAACCTCTATACGAGCGCCTGCGGCGCATAAGATACTATGGGTGGTGGGATGGGGTGGTGGGCGGGTAGTAACCTCTATACGAGTGCCTGCCGCGCATAAGATACTATGTGTGGCGGGATGGGGTGGTTGGTGGGTACTAACCTCTTAAAACTAAGGATAACACCATAAAGCCAAAGGCTTGTTTCCATGGTGATCATGGTTCCATTGTATTGAATATAAGATCTATTATATCATGTAAACTGAACGTGAAATCGGTATTTGTTTCTTAAACTGGATTCCGGATTCCAGGGTCAATTTGAAGCTGGATTCCGGATTCCAACGTCATTTTAAAACTCGATTCCAGACTCAAGGGGGGGGGGGGGGGGCGAAGGGGCCCTCATTATGGTGGCCATTTTGGATTATCATAGACAAATTGAATGTGGATACAAAGGCAGACATCCATGGTATCGCTTTGACAATCTCCAATGTCTATATATCATTTAATATAGCCATTATATTCGATACAAAATAGATACCCCTAAATTTAAAAATTTCGAAATGTCAAGGTCAATTTGAAGGTCAAGGGGTCACCAGAAACCTGGAACCAGCTAACTGGTTGATGAGGACCACATACCCAACCAACCCTGAAAGTTTCATGCTTCTATCCAAAAGTGAAAGATTTTTCGTTAAGCGACTCCACTATACCCTTAATTAAATTTGGCAAGTCATTTCAAAACTTGACCAAAATTTTGGTCTATACATAGTGAGTGAGATACCATATATATGGGGCACAATATCATGATTGTAATTATGGGCAAAAAGTGTTCATAGTATATTATAAAAGAGTGTAGTTTAAAAGATGTGTAAACTGTATAATATTTTGATATACATGTACTTTTTCAGAAACTAGAGATGTTAACTGCACATATGGCATATATATTGAAAACTCCAAGACAGGAGTGATGAAACAAAGTTCTGTGACTGTAGATCTTCTTGGAAAATCCGCAAAACTACCTTTTATGAACGTAAGTTGTCATCTTTTAGTCAGATCCTAAATTATACAGCTTGGGAACTGTGCCGTTGATCGTTTAATGTTTGCACAGCACAATAGCTGACATTGTGTGTGCATCAGCCCAAGACTGCACTCTGGTCTTGACCATTGAGGCAAAATTGCGTTATTGTCTGTGATTGACTGTGTTGCCATATTTTCGAGAATGAGACCATGAAACTGAATTTAGAGAAGAGATCAGAAATATTGAGAAGGAACATATATGAATAAGGTTAAATCAATCATTTCCTTACAAACTGTAACTTGTCTGCGAGCATCATTGTGAGGTCAAGATGAGCAAACAATTAAAATTCTTTCTATAGGACCATGTATCTGTTTATTTGATTGAATGCGATGAGATTGAGTATAAACAATACTGTATTTTTTGTTGTTTTGTTTGCTCATCATGTGTTTATTCACATGAATTTGCCTATGAACTGTTTCGCTTGACGTAATTCAGCTCTTTCCATCAATGTATCACATTATTATATCAATAAATTTGAAAAATGATCAAGGAAATATGGGTTGATAAAAAAATCGGACTTGGCACTGAAAGGGTTAACATCTTCTTCTCTAAGTTTTGAACTTTCAGTTTAATGTAATACATTTCATGGATTGTAATCACATGTTATCAGAAACGACTCAATAACTGGACATAATGTTTCTATATGTCCATTATTGTGAAGAGAATGCAAATATATATATTATATTATTATATATAAATTATATATACATGTAATTTAAATGCATCTTTTTTGGTTAACTTATTAAAAGTTGCTAAAAATTAAGGTAGGTTTATTCTCTCAGAGTCATGTGCAGCCATTCATGATACACCTTGTTTGCCCTCCGCGATATGTTGAAGTTGGAATACAGCTAGTCATTTCCGATTCTGTTTAGTGCGAAACAAGTAAAATAGTAAGACAACACAGATAGACACATCTCATAAAGAATCTCTCAAGTGAACCCATCTCACTTTAATATGGTCTGATTGAAATTTCCAGTTTGGCTTATATGCTGAGGGACTGGAATCTCTACTTGGTGAAGATGCTGAGGGAGTAGAACCGACTGCAGGAATGGCAGTTACTATAATGGATGTGTTACTGCGCCCCATTGAATTCTTCCGTGGCACAGGTGGTCTTATGTCTGCGGTCTGGAATGCTCCATCTGAACCCATTTCAGCACTGCAGGTGAGTCTGTAAATCTTAATGCAACACTTGGTATGAGCACGACATGTGACACATAATCATTGTAAATGAATTTGAAACTCTGTTAATGCAGTGGCATTGGTTGTCGAAGTGTCCTTCACTACAATGGGAGGCAATCTCACACGACTTCCCCGTCGAGTAAATTTTGGGCTGAAGTTTGTTTCAATGTGCCGCCCTCCTCCCCCAAGCCCACCCACCCTACAAGTGTTTTTTCCTATCGTGTTTTTGAAATGCGTCTCTTTGTGGTGTCATTCTTTTGGTATGCCCGTTATTTCGTAAAGGTGATTTTTTACGAAATAACGGGTATGTTAGTGTTACATTTCTTTGAAAAACTCAAAACATTGAGCGACAAATTATCTCGACGGGGAAGTCGTATGATATTGCCCAATGGGATCTAATACTAGAAACAAAATGGTCCAATGAACATCCAATAATTATTTGGATAGCTTATTATTTTATACTGGAATCAGCTTGTCCGTCCAAATATCTAGCCATCTGTCCATGGACACAACTTTGTTCAAGCTTGTAATCCTACATTTTTCACCAATTTAAGAAAATACTATGCACAGATATCTACCACCATGGGAACCTGTGCACCTCGTCCTGTGATTATGAGGTTTGTCTGACTTATTTTGCTAGATTTAGCAGGATTTAGTCGCTTTTTTACTTAGAAATTTACATGATGTGAATTTACAAGAATCTTCTAGAATTTAGAAACTTGATGGTTGAGCAGCTTCCGTGAGAGGATAATGAGGCTGATATAAAAGCTTAATTGCTTTAATACTTTGTTCCAGTGAGAGTACAGTACCATTCCTGAATCTTGAAAATAGTGTCCTTTTTCGATCCATTACAGGGTAATATTATGCTACAGGATCATTCACAAAAGATCTGCTTATCGAATGGATTCATATTAGATCTACAGGTACAAGGAGTGCTGTCAATGGATCTGTCTGGATCCGTCAGCATCAGTCTGTGGAACAGAAACTCCCAGTCTCTCATCAAAAACAGGTGAGGTGGCACAGAATAAATGAATATTTATAGCGTATTTGATTCATCCATCCTAAAGTCACTGTCTGATATGGTTACCTGTGCTTTATAATAATAAATACTGCTACTCCAAATTGACAACAAAGCATCATTCGTTTATATATATACTACATCGTCGGTGGGCATCCTAAATCTTGTATATCTGGATTTTCATGTTTTTACAGGAGAGACAAAAACTGAATGAAATCAGTACAGACTGCTATAGCTGATCTTTTGTATACTTAAAATAATCTCAAGAGCATTGCTGATGTGTGTACAGTCTTGTGTGGCTCTTGTCCCTGAAATAACTACAAAAAGATACTTAGAAACACCATACAATATTTTTGAATTCAGTTATCGAATATGTAAAGGCATCATTGAATGTTTACGAAAGATACGACAAATTAGAATGAGAATGTTCCAACCATTCATGTGATTAAAATATCATGTTATACATTTTAAGAGTTATTTTAATGAACTGAAGAATGAATGATAGCTCCTATTAAGATAAAAATATTTACTACAGCACAACAACTTGGATGTGACACTATCCCCAGACACTTATTTGGAAACAATCAAGAAAAATACCGAAAAAAATCTTCATATTAAAACATGGACAACAGGTATCTGGAAAATAAAACATCCTTTGAAAAAAAAAAATCCCTGAGAAACGAACTATTAATTTTATATGGCCTTATATTTACATAAACCTAATATAGCTACCGATTTCCTCATAGCATTACGATAGCACGCCCCCTGAGTCAATGTGTTCATAAACCTATGAGCACAACGTGACATCATTATCAATGTCGTTCATAGGTTTATGAACACATTGATCCCAGAAACCACCGGGGATTGTTGGATATGAACAATCCGTAGACTACTTGAGTATTCAGCACGTCTGGATTTGGCAAGAAATTTGTTTTGGTCTGATATCAGTTTTTTTACACTTCACCCAACACCTCTGATTAGACATCACACATCTCGACAATTGTTACCATGACAAGTACAACATATACAGATCTCTTACCATCCGCTGAACACTATGTTACAATTTAACGATGACACTCAGTTTATAGCTGTAAGGTTCCTACTGGGTCTTCTTATATGAGCACCTTTGACCATATAGCTGCACAATAGCATTATAATGTAGCTAATACTGAAATACCACAGACAAATGCACAACCAAGTTGCGTTACAATATGTTTCGTGTTACTAAGTGTTGAAGTTCAAATAACCGTGCTACTCAGTAGAGTTTGATCATTTTCCTTGCCGCTACAAATAATCCCCTGACCCCACAAATATATCATTATGGAAGAATGGATTGTTGTCAATTTCTTATCCACAGCCGACACTTATAAGTTTCAGATATTATAATTCTTGAAATCAACACGTCTACATTCATTACAAGCTAAACAATTAAGACATTGCGTCATATGTGTATACTTTACTGTGAAATTGCGTTATTCCGCTCTCCGTCAACGGTTTCTCACAATTTGACCAACAAAATAATCGGACATTAACAGCCTCAGACATAAAATGGTTAACCGATCCAAAATTTAAATGTTTAGTTTTATAAAAAGCAAGGAATCGAACTGTCCGACTGAACTCCATGCGTTCATTTAACCCTTTGAACCTGACTGGCCGGTATTCCGGCCAGAATGTAATTGCATATATACGCGACTGGCCGGTTTTCCGGCCATGACAAAATCTCATTCTACCTACGGCGTCACAGTGTTGCACTTTATTTTTTATATTTCGATAAATACTCAATGTTAAGAAAAATAAAATAGTGTTGCATAAAATTCATATTATAACTGTTTTAGCTGCCCAAAAATTATCGAGGTTGTCACGATGTTTGGCATAACGAAGTATAAGACGATTAAAAACCGGATAGTCTCCATTTTATCACATTTCTGCAATTACGGCGCCGCCATATTGTTTCTCGCGACCTCTCGTCTCGCATTAGGTCATATCGCCTTATCTAAAAAAATTATATTTATAGGTAGAAACTTTAGTGACGTATTCTTGTGGTATTTATAACTCCCAATGTGTGCGAAGAAATTCCCGCTAAATTATATAATTCACGCTATAAACGATTGTCGGATGTAAATACATGTCATACGAGTTTTGCTCAAGATATACAAACTTCTGAGTTCATTAAATCATAACTTTTTTGTGCAAAGGTACATGCTATATAGATTTAAACGAGAATAAAGTTCAGAATCTTGTCTTTAAGATGGCATAAGCCAATAGACCGCACAATGCCGCGCATTTTAGTTATTGGTGGGGTATTCAGAGAAAACCCAGAGTTTTTTTTGGCTAAAGCCCATATGACGTCATGTATTTACATTGGGATTGTGATGTTACATAACATTTTTTGGCAGTTTCTATAATAAATCTAATAAGTTTTCGATTTTTTATAACTTTTTCTGGGTTTAAGATATTGGAATAGATTGTGATGTGCTGAATTCAGACTTTAATAATCTTTCCAATGGTGTAAACAATATGGTAGAAGAGAATGCATACAATACAGCACCATACGCCTGAACACAGTCTACAATAAGTCAAAATATTCTGGGAGCCCAGGGTCAGGACGTCAGTCGTTGTGGGGAGCCAGGGTTCAAAGGGTTAAAGTTCAATAAATAGTGGGAAAGACAGACAATCCTATGGGAAGCCAAATTGACACTTAATAAATAATTGAGCTTAAGCACAATAAAGGATTCTCTAATTGCACTTAAGCACAATAATGAAATATCTATTAGCGCTTAAGCGCAATAAGAAATCTCTATTTGCGCTTAAGGAATATTCTTATTGAGAATAAGCGCAATAAGCCGCATTACATAAACTCCCTGTTATTCAATTGGTATTGCCCATAGTGATATGGGTGGAGTTTATTGGTGAGGTGACCTGGTGACTGTCCACATGCAGGCCTATTCGGATTCTACTACCGGGTATTTGCAGAGGGTGATATCATGAGGGAGATATTAATTACGCTCAAGCGCAATAAGGATGTAATTGCACTTGAGCACAATAAGGAATATCTTATTGCACTTAGCGCAATAAGGAATATACTTATTGGGCTTAAAGGGGTACTGTATGCCATTTCCAATAAATTTCCGATGATAACAACGATCTATTATCGATAATATATAGAAACATAAGTAATTTGAGTCGAAGATGTATTCTGTAAACGCTCAGGTTAATAGGCTATCTTAAACTTTAATAATTTAAAAGTTAATAATTTAATATAAATTGAATTTATGGCTGGCGCCGTAAATTAAAATACGAATTTCCGTGTACCAGACGTAATCAAGTTATAATTGAGGGATACTGGATTAGTAAACCCATTGCACACACGATCGGTTGAAACATTATGCTTATACGGGGAGAAAACTCAAGCCACTCACTGACTAGTGACGATAAATGAGTATATGGGACTAGTATGCATATATAATATAACTTTTATTTGATACATTTGGTTGAAAAATGTACAAAAATTACTCGACAACGACAATTTGTATTTTTGCATTCCGGTAAATTTGTCATCCGTAACACTACTTCGTACTCAACAGACTTTCAATTAATGGAAAATTTGTTACCTTATTCTCCGACTCGGAGACTATAGAAACCAACAACAACATTTGGCGTACAGTATCCCTTTAAGCGCAATAAGAAAACAGGATCTTGATCCAAGATAGAAATTTGTGCAATTGTGAGAATTAAGTCAAACTTTGTTTTATAGTAGAGGGAGCTGGCTTTGAGACATGGTGACAACAATGCAACTTCCAAATCCACCGTCAACATTCTTAAAGTGTTATCAGAAATGATTTTAGATTTATCGGCCATTTTTCCATTTCTCACATCCTCCTTCGTTTGCATGTGAGCTGAGTCTTCGGTGTCACTCAAGTTTGGTGTCACTCAGCAAAGGTCACATTGGTCATATACATATATATACATCCCGATGTATGGGTAGCTATAGATATATGGCTATATAGACAGAAGGCTAGATGGATGTTAGCACAGAAAAGCTTAAGATAATAGGTTTATGCAGGCATAATTATTTAGTCATGATAGAGATAAAGAGAGGTGCGGAGAGAGAGAGAAAGACACAGAGAGAGAGAGAGAGAGAGAGAGATAAGGGAGCTAATACTGAACCATTCATTGGGGGTCATCAACACAAGGACCAAGTTTCAATAAAACATGGTTTGCTGTGGTTCGGATTATCTAGATCTTCAAACTGTGTTAAAAAATTCTAAAATATTGTGCAGTAGTAAAATAATTACAGAGGTTATCTTTTAATACTGACTGACACAAATTTATTGCTTCAACTATTTACAGGTCTCCCTTTTTTTCTCATGATTTTTATACAACTCATGTATTACCTATTTCAGTGGAGCCTTATATATTGAGGGTAATTTACAGCTTGAGTCACAAATGTTCAAGTCAGGAGTAAAAAGTATTGTAGAGAGTGCTGCTTTTATTGACGTAAAGACTGATGTGGAGTTCTATGAGACGCCATTTAAAATGTGCTCACGAATGGAGCAACCAGCATTCCAATTCAGGTATGAAATAGCAACTATAAAACCATTTGCTCATACCACAGAACCTGTGCCTTTATCTGTTTGCTCATTAGAAGAGATGGGCCAAGTTTCGTTATCTGCCATTAGACAAATTTAGTACATGTGGGCAGAAAGCTCTATGGTATAGGTGTCACAGGTCAAGAAGGAAGTTATCTATGCAACAAAAGGACAATTCTGTTCATATATTCATATTGCTCTGATTAGATAGGGTCCTGGTTTATAGATAGAATATTATTGTTCCGCTAAAGGAAGCCCTCAAACTGAATTATATGGATAAATATCCCTCTTTGTAAAACCACAGGAGGAAAGGGGTCAACTTTTTGGTCGCCTACCACCCGCTAGAGCCCGAAACCGCCATCGCACACGCCGCTGCCAGCCATATTGACCACAAGCCGCCGCCAGCCATATTATCTCTAACGCCAGCCACATAAAAAAATCTCCGCCGCCGGAATTGTAAAATGGCTGAGCCGTGTGCATGGGCTTTATATGTCAAGCTCAACTGCACTGTGAATAGCAAAGAACTAAACCGCATTGCCTAATATTGGCATACATGCATGGACACGCCATGGTTGTTATATTATCAGAATGTGGAATAGACTATCCCAATGCATGCTTTCATACAACTTTCGCTATTGCAAGGGTTAAAGTATAAATTGTTTATATCGACACGACCCAGTCTTAGACATCGCTGGCATTTGTCAGTATATGCACATAACCTGTAGAAGAGAATAGAAAATAGTTTGAAATATTTTATTTCATTACTATCGGATTCATCATGCAACTAGAATGCACTCAGAGAGATGCCAACGTGCGCAAAAATGTAATAAAAAATAATTTAAAAAATAATTTCACTGTATTTTACTTAATTTATTTTATTTAATTTAAAAACTTAAAAAAAGACAATTACCATTTCTCATTTCATCACAGATAAAAGGCAAATTACTATATTAATCATTTAAGTAATTAAAACCAATTCCATGTTGCCGAAAGGATGAGACTTTAAAGGCACGTGAGGCCTTAGATGTCAAAAATAGTCATATTTGTTCCAATCACCGTAAACAGAAAAAACAGTAAAACGCATTCAGTTTCGTTCATAAATACCATGGCCATCGCGTAAACAGCATGTTATCATAAAGACCTACTATATTTTACCTATTAAGCAAGAGCCTGATTGTGTTACAGAAGACAGCACAATGCTACTGGCTAATCACACACAAATGGCATAAACGCTCTTTATTAGTTCCATATCAGGAATTCACCCACAAATAACGTTCGTTATGTTTACCATCATAATATAAACAAACTCTTTTTATGCTTTTGTTTACATAACAATGGTCAACCATATGACAATAACATACTGTTTATGCGATATTTCTTATTTGTATACGGACAAAGTCTGTCTACATTTTGATGTTCTTTCTGTTTGTGGCGGTTTTTGACAGTTGGAAATATTTTCACATGATACCCACCGCCAAGGCCAACCGTATCTTTAATATCGATTACATTTTTACGTTGTTTTTGGTGACGTCATGGAGTGAAACGGAGTAGAGTGACACCAACCTACGAATCTGTCTGATCGCCATACTGTTGCGCGAGCGCACGTAATGATGCAATGATGCAAGATGCCAGTGATGATAGCAGTCTGAAGTCGACAGAAGTCCCAATGTAACTTATACCGATTAGATGGGAAACTACATAGTATATCCATGCCGGTATTTTTGCCATAGTGGAAAAACCAACATCAAAAGATTACGTGTGGTCTGGAATTCCACGGGTTCACCACAAATGCACAATTGGGGTCAGTACCGGGGATTAGGAATATTTCGGGAAAGAAAGTACGCTGATTGATAACGTCTCAGCTGGCTGAGACGCCATATTTTGTCAGCCACGAACGTCGGGACTGAGCCGGCTAAGCTAGTTAACCAGCCACGAAATAGGTTGAGCCAGTCGCGAAAAACTATTTTGTCGTGGCTTCGGGGTCTACCACCCGCTCTATAATGTACCTGCCCGCCGGGCAGTGGCCGGATTTGCAACACAAGAATGCCACCATCATTTAAGCCTTTTTTTGTTCTGACCTTTGGTAGTCAGTTTTTATTTCCTTCTGCGATGACCTATAAGGGAGTATCTTTCTGAATTTTGAGTTTTACCAACTCAAAACTTGTGAATACTAGCTTTGTGCCTGCCCTGTTTGTTTAAAAATTATTGGCTTAGAATTCATGGACCGTTTCATTTAATAAACACGACTGTTCCTTTTTTATGTTTACCCATACCATAGTATGGTAAACATAGTGTCGTTGCCCGGATTGACCACTCGTCGTTCGTCCGTCTGTCTGTCTGTCTGTCTGTCCGTCTGTCCGTAGACACTTTACGAGTAATGCGATAACTCAAACATTTTCTATCCGATCGAAACCAAATTTTGTATATGGGTTTCTCAGCCCAAAATACAGATCGAGTTCGAATTTGGGTTTGATCCGAGTTTTTGTTACAGAGTTATGGCCCTTTTTCAACTTAGAATTCACGCATTCTGCCATAACTCAAACATTTTGATTGGAACCAAGTTTGGTATGCGAGTTTCACAGCCCACAATACAGATCGATTCCGAATATGGGTTTGATCCGATTAATTTTAAAGGAGTTATGACCCTTTTTTCGAGAAAAATTCAATTTTTTTAGATTTAGCTCCTTGCTAAATTTAGCGTATACAAATATTAAATTTTGTTTGAACTTTAATGTTAAACAATAAAAAAAAAATTGACACTTTCATTTATTTTAGTTTTATACAATTAATTAGGTGTGATATCCTGTTTTGAAAATATGAAGATTTTATTGCAATAGTTTCATGTAATATAATGATATCAATAAATTACCATGTGATCATCCAACATCCAGAGTATATGAGAGGATTTTTATAGATGTTGTCATTCCAAGTGAAATCTGTTATGAAATGAGTGATGACATGATACAGAGCTCTGGTGGGTCAAGCAAGATAAACAACACTGGTGGCTGGCTGTTTGTTTATTCTATAAACTGTCAAATTGATTAATGGCAGCACAAGACTGGTGTTTTTCCTATTCTTGAAATTTCATTACAGGGTGAGATAAGGGCCCCCCTCACCTATATAAGTGTCTTCTAAATTCCATTAAAATTTGCTTCAAAAATAATTAACCCTTTCCAAGGTTTCCATAGACACATGCTATAATGTACATGGACTCTTCCTCATATCTCTTAATATCTATTGGGTATCTTTGCACACTATTCACTTCTATCAATTTTGGTATTGACTGATTAATTGATTTTTGAAAAATATATTAACCCTTCAGACACGTGCTTTCAATTTGAAATTAAAACGACAGCTGATAGCCAATATGATTTATCTATGCAATGGGAAACAGGCAGATAAATATACATGACTATTGTAAGTGATGACTTGTTTTGAAAATCAATATGGTAGATGTTAGTATTTCCAGGAACCTTATTTTCCAATTTGTTCACATTTTCATGGTTGATTGAATTTTAGGGGCCACAGAGCACTTAGAAGATTAACATTGAAGGTTGTGGCTTTTAGTGCCCAAGCTACTTGTAAAGCATTGTAATGTGTGAAACCATTCAAATGAGGGCTAACTTACTTTCTTTTATATGAACGATTTAGTGGTCATAGGGGCCAGCATCCCCATCATATTATGTCTGTATAACATTATATAGATAATACTTTTGAATTGTATAAACTACATATATTTATGAAAACCATACACCCCTGTTATGAAACACTTAATCTTATTTAATACACAGGTAAGATCTGATCTTATATCTGTCCATGTTTGATAAACAAATAACTGGGGAGAATGGGGGAAGGGGGGGGGGTAATTAAAGTACCATTTAAATACGAGATGGAATCCCCTACATATATGTCGTTCTAAGCAGTCTGGCTTGTCAACAATTATAATTTCTCTTTAGAAGTGAATAATAAATTTTGAATATCTGGCATGTCAAAAGTGGCAAAGATAGGGATTTATCACTTTTGCTTCCAATGAGTTAACTTAAACTCCTAAACATGTCCTCCGAAATCACTAAACCATTGGATCTCACAGTGAGAGGTCCTTGTGTGAATAGGGACAGAGTTATGAGATTTAAAACTACTCCTCCCCAACCCAAATACTTTATTCTTTCTTAAGACAAATTATTTGAGCTTTTGATTTCAAGTTGGGTACTGATATATGGATTAATTCCTGTGATCATATCTTTGACAAATTATCAGTTATGGCTAGTCGCTATCGCCAAGGTATGGGTTAAACATCTGCCGATCGTGATCGGCCTCTCGTTTTGTGAAGCCGATATGAAATAATTTTATGATGCCATCTAAGTTTGATAACGACTGACAAATAAGCCATAGATGGCCAATATGACAATGATTAAGGATGCACATAGATTACTTTGAGGTACCTACAAATATTGAATTATTGTGGAACCTATAATGTGTGAGGGACTTTGTACTGCAGGGTAGAATTTTAACCCTCTAGTCTGCTCTAGTTGTATTAAATTATTCTTTATTTTTCAGACATTTTATATCCAAAACTGAGAAGTTTTCAGGAAATAAAATGCGATATAATGCCAGAATAGCTCGAAAACAAAACATTCCTGCTCTGTCTTTCTTCCTCAATAAGCAAGCTTCCGATCAGTGTAAACTTCTGGCACCAGCAAGCTAATACGCTCATTAGGTAAGTGAAATGGCACTAGTTAAAGGTAAAGGAACCACCCTTTTATCTCAACCTAAACATGCTAAGTTGATCTGTTGTCACTGTTTTACATTCTTTCCTCTTGACTATTACTCTGTAATATGCCCACTCCTAACAGTCCAGTATGGACCATCCTCCATATTGATGGAAATGATATCACTGACCCATATATAATGAAAGAGAGTCAACAGCATCACAGAAATACCCATTCCTACATAGAACTTGTCCAAGTGTTCTTGGTAAACACTTCTCATTTCTATAATATTTATTTATACATGATGCAAGTATAGCTATAGGATAATAATTTAATAATAAGCCGCCAATCCAGGGAATACTGTGAAACAATTGGCTGCCACACACTTTGCCAGTTAGTTATTTCTCAATAACCTAAATTTCTTGATTACTTTCCCGCTACAGAAATGACCACGCCACGCCAATAACGCATTTCTAAATATGTACATGGAAACTGTTCGATGTTTCCTACCATTTAACGTGAAATTTTGGTGCTGCATTTGGCTGCATAATAATTCCTTTGGATATGAATGTATTGAAAATAACCGTACTAGATGCTAATATGCACCAGTAACCAGACAAATCAACAAGCTGGAACATTTGCAAATAAAAGAAATAAAACACGGAAATTAAATCTAAAAATGATTTGTGCCACACGGTCGAATATCAATCACATGTGTCCTTGTAGCCTGGTCTAAATTTGTATAACTCTGTCATTATCAATTGAGCATTGACCCGCCTATCATTGATAGGCAGACATGTCAGATATATCACTACATGCAATGTGTGGAATCTGGCTCCAATGGCACTGCAGATAGGGTAACATTTTGCCCATGCAGTCATCTGCCTTGAGTTTTCTTGAATGATGCTCCAATCTATTCATTCATTTTCCACATTGTGGCATGCATGCATGTCACTTTTTCCTCCAAGGAAAGCCCTCACTGAACTATATGGATTGCATCTCCGGCCTTGAGTCAATCAGGAGGGTTAAAATTTTATTGCTGTCCCGACTCCGTTCACACACCATTAGTCACGCATAGGGCTTCACGATATGATCAAAAATATTATCGATACGATATCCAAATTATTATCGCGATATGGGTATATATCGATAATCTAAAGTTTTGAATTCCAAACTAATGTAATTTTAAATTGTATGCTTTCATGAAAAGCCGCGAACGAGTGTTAGCAGTTTGCGTATTTTTGTTGAATACATAACATTTCCATGTTACTTCCGGTTGTAATTGAAAGTAAGAACTAAACGATAAGTTTACGTAATATAGTAATGTTTATTGAATTAACACAGCATTTGAATGAAAGAACATACAGGTAAAACAATAATAACAAAAGTGGCTAACAATGTGAAGGTGACTTGCACAGAGACATATTTACATGTTTGACGCTAAGAACGCGCTGAATAGCTCTTAAGTTGCGTCGACGTATCCAGCTGGTCGAGAAAGCAGACACTATCCCGCGGCAAATATTAAGCAATCTACGAACACGTTTGTCGTCTTTCATAGAGTTGTTAACAGCCAGATTCAAATTGTGCCCGAAGCAGGAAAGGTGTTGCCATCCGAGTATGAAAATGTTTGACCCATTGTCTGTTGTGATGCACGACAGCTGATCGGGGTTGAGACCCCACGACTTTGAACAATCAGGCAATACTTCCGCGATATTCTCGCTAATTTAATGACAACAATGACTCTGCTTTAGGGACACATCAACATCGAACTTATAACTTAAATGGCTTCACGCCAGATTATCCACACGCAATACAACCTGTGAAAATACTGCTTATATCACCACAACAGTGTTTAATCAACGAACTCAATTAAGAATGACTAGCATTCTTTTCACGTTAATTATTTGTAACGCCTTTAGCAATACAGCGGACTCTTTGTCTAGACAGCCACCAATGCGGGTGACAGTCCCGGCTATTTGCACGTTATCACACTGTTGGCTAGAATGCGCCTACATGAAACTTTTTGTTTTATTTAATTCAAATGTATTAAACTTTGGAAATATATCGTTGATGACGATAATTTAGTTTTGGGTCGATACAATACGATAATTAAAAAATATATCGACATTCGATAATATATCGATATACCGTGAAGCCCTAGTCACGCATGAATACGCCCAGGTAAATCCCGCATTCTAGACATTATCTAGCCTGTTTTTATTCCTCCTGGCTGTCGACAGGACGTGTTTCTAAAGGGAGTATTTTTCTGAATTGCGAGTTAATTTACTCAATATTTATTGTCGATAACAAACTTGCAATTTATTTGTCGTCCTACCCGATATTTAATTAATATTTCTCACATCCGCACGGAAACTTTTTCGTTTCATTGTATACGTAATTTGTTCCGTGTTTGTGTTTTTATGTTTACCCATACCATGTATGGTAAACATAGTGTCGTTGTCCGGATTGACCACTCGTCGTTCGTCCGTCCGTCCGTCCGTCCGTTTTTTACCTGATCAAAACCAAATTTTGTATATGGGGTTTTCAGCCCAAAATACAGATCGAGTTCGAATATGGGTTTGATCCGAGTTTTCTTTACGGAGTTATGGCCCTTTTTCGACTTAGAATTCATGAATTCTGCCATAACTCAAACATTTTTTATCTGATTGGAACCAAATTTGGTGTATGAGATTCTCAGACCAACATACAGATTGAGTTCGAATATGGGTTTGATCGGATTTTTTTTAATGGAGTTATGGTCCTTTGACATATGATTCACACATACATGTACTTCGATAAATCAACCATTTTTCATCTGATAGGAACCAAATTTGGTATGTGAGTTTCTCAATACAGAACGAGTTTGAATATGGGTTAGATCCAATTTGTTATACCAGAGATATGGCCCTTTTTAAACTAAGAATTATCCAGATTATAACCCAAGTAACTTACAATTAATGAATACCTGCTTCTCTGTGAGCAAGATAAAAGACAATATAGTTTATTGCTTTGAGAGTTATTTATAGCCCTCATATGTTAGCTCTGTATAAGAGACACAGTTAATGAATTATTGGATAAATTGATTTAGCTATCTTTTTAACCACAACTTAGCTATGTGAATTTATTTAACTAGACCAATGGAGCTCTCTACCGGTAAGTCCTTGGATGATGGGACTACATTGGATCAAACAGGGCAGAGATAGGTGATTTAACCCCTTTTACCCATTCCATGTCTTTTAACCTTTTCCATTAAATAAATAATTATATTAATTTGATATCTCACATGGCAATTTGCAACAACATGAATAGAACTGCTTACACTATGATAGTGGTGACAGGCTCTAGAGTTTAGATGTTATATTAACCCTTCTATATTGACTCATACATTCCAATAATTTGTGTTATTACTGGTTATTATGTACGTTTGTCATATACTACTTTAGATCATAACAGTATACTCTATAATTCAACATTAAAAGATTATGATTCTGATCTTAACAATTTACTATCGCCAAAGGATGGGTTAAACATCTGCCGATCGTGATCGGCCTCTCGTTTATTTTCCTCATCAAAATGGCACTCTGTGAGAGAAAAAAATTGGGGCTATACACGTACATGTACCAGCCATATTGCTGAGTTCGCCTTTTAGTCAAATATGACATAAGAATCCCAAGTATCAGTCAACATGTGGGTGGGTACCCATTATGAATCTTGCCTATGTGTACCACTTAAAACGAGAGGCCGATCACGCTCGGCAGATGTTTAACCCATACCTTGGCGACAGCGATGATCTATTTTCATAAATCCTTACACCATCCTTTTCATGAGTGCAAAACTTTCAACAATTCACACCTTACTATTAATTTAACAAGTGGAATCACACTTATTGGGCTCCTTGCTCACATAAACACATTGTTTTGATATCAACCTATTAGGTTAGTCCAACACAGATATGTCTTATAGAGTGATAAAGCTAATTAACTCTTTCAACCCGGCAGCCCGCTAAAGCGGGCACGACGTAATTTACGTTCATCCCGGCAGCCCGCTTTAGCGGGCAGAGCGCAATTGTCGGGAATAATACAATATTTCCAGAGATATACAAATGATTTTATAGGTTAGCGACTTGTATATCCTTTGGGTGATATTCGGCATCAATACTAATTTATCGGTGCGCACGAATACCTAGCATGTACGCGATTAAGAGACTTTCCGGCCCTATAAATATAGACAGCAGCAGCTGCTGTATGACTTCACGATTACTATTTTGGGTTTTCCTAAAAATCGATGATGCAATACTATACCGATAGGTGTACATGGTGTTTTGAGTCACATTTCGATTTTGGTTTATTGTTTATCACAAAAACTTACCGATACAATTATTATTATTATGTTTATGAAATAAAGAAAATAATGTTGACATTTCTAACGATGTTTTATTTGTGGTATCCGTCTAATGTCTCCTATTTTCGACGCAATGTTACGGAAATCACTGTGCCGCACTACGGCGCGACTTTAATAATAATAGCTGCACGTGTATATTATAAACATGAAATTGACATTCACAATCATTTTGGGAATCGAATCATGACATTGGCAGTTGTTTTAATTGGAATGTTACTCATAATTCCTCAGCATACTGACAAGTAAATCCCTGAGTCTAAAATTGCTAGATAGATAGATAGATAGTTTATTGGTCAGAATGCTATTCAGATTAAATAATGTTACAAACATAGATATATATATATATATAGATGTTGGCATCCTGCCAGGATTGACATGGCCTTTGTTTAAGGCCGTCTTCCTGTCAACCCTCCAACGTGGGAGTATATGTCTGTTTCGGTCAAATAGCGTCTTTCTGTCATACTAGCTGGGTTAGTACTGGTCTGCTCGTGCCTTTGATAATGCAATTATGTTCAATGAACCGATTGGTAAAACATTTGAAACCATGCACGGTGGCATCACAACCAAGTGTATACACCACACTTGCAAAGAATGACACATACATGTATGTATTTGTGGAAAACATTGATATGCGAATTTGATATCCCAGATACAGGTGATACATGCCCCTATAGCATATGTTGGGATTCAATGTCCCTTCTCGGTTCTCACCTGCACACACCTGATATATCATTTAGATGTGACGCCCCCAATTGGTATATAACACAAATTGAAGGTCACCTGTTAACGATCATAAAACATTCAGTTTGCCATACCCGACATCAGTCTAAAGGTAGTGTTGCAGCAATATATCAGGGACACATAATTTTTCTTAGGCAAGCTGATAATCCAGGGTTCTGGGACATCTATATATGTATATTCAGGGATGAAAGAGTTAAGCTCAATCCATAGTCGGAGAGAAGCACCATAGCCGTTAAATATAAAATAGTTAAGAAATTAAGTAGATAAACATCATAGCAACTCAATTTATCTGTTTATTACATTGGAACATGAGACATAATATATTGTGTTAATTTTGTATTATCATTGCTCTTTTTAGCTCACCTGAGACGAAGTCTCCGGTGGAGCTATAGTCATCACTCCTCGTCCGTCGTCCGTCCGTCCGTCCGTCTGTCCGTCTGTCCGTCTGTCCGTCTGTCCGTCTGTCCGTCTGTCCGTCAAACTTTTTTTTAAACATCTTCTCCTCTGAAACCATCATACCGAATTGGTTCATATTTAGTGTGGATGTTCCCTAGGTGACTCTCATTCAGATTTGTTCAAATGAGGTCACTGGGTCAAATAGTTGCGAAGCCAGGGCCATAACTCTATTCCTCCATAGTAATTCTTACAACAATTTCTTGTTCAGAACCATTGGGCCGATTTAGCTAATATTTGGTATGGAGGGTCCTTGGGTCACTGGTGTTCAGATTTGTTCAAATGAGGTCACCCGGTCAATTAGTTAAGAAACCAGGGCCATAACTCATAGTAATTCTTACAATGACTTCTTCTAAAAAAATATTTGGCCGATTTAGCTTATATTTGGTACAGAGATACCTTGGGTGACTGGGGTTCAGATTTGTTCAAATGGGGTCACTGGGTCAAATAGGGGCAGAGCCAGGGACATAACTTTAAAAACAAAAAATTAAATTTTTGCATTTTGACCTTTGATTTTTGTTTAGGACACATCACAGCCTCATATTTCTTACCTAGATTTTTCTTAGCATGTTCTTCATCTGTATGGATTTTGGTATTGTTTATTTAACCCCTTCCACTCTTGTTTTGATATAGAATTCATCCAAGACAGGATTACTCAAACATTTTTCATCTGATCAACACCAAATTTGGTATATGAATTTTTGACACTTATATACAGATCAAGTTAAAATATGGGTTTGATCCGATATATTTTAATAGAGTTATGGCCCTTTATAATTCACACCTCTTTGCTATACACTATTAATTTTTAAGAGGACACTCAAGCCTGTATTATTGAAAAAGCCAATTTATCATAGTGTGGTCACCCGATACTCTTGCTGAATACTGCTTGCTTCAGACCAGTTTACCATCTGTCATTACAAGACATGACATTAGCTAAACAACTACCAGAGTCTACAAGGAATAGTCCATTGTTCATTTCTCCAAGCCTGGACATAGTGTGTCTGTAAAGGTACAGGTCATTAATTATATAAACTGGCCAGATGACATGTATTATTCTAATCTAAACATATCAGTAGCAATTTAATGACTGACATTCAATGATACTGTGAATGGCTTTGATTTCTTCAAGTCTGGAAATAGTGTGTCTGACATTTACATAGTGAGGTCCCCAGATGGTGAATTTAGTGTTGCTACCCCATACAGCATGCTAGCATCACCAAATACACCTGCCAGGGACCTAATTCTGCTTAGTCCTTATCTTCTGGGAAGTATCCTAAGTATCAAATTGACAGTTTGATTTAGTCACTTTTTCCACCTGTTCAGTTTCAATGTCCCCCTAATTTGCAGAAGATAAAATGCATAATTGAGGTGCTCATTGGGTGTGTATCACCAACTTCAACTGTAGGACTTCAATCTGTTCCTTGGTTTTATTGGCCATTGAGGCCTAATCAGATTGAGGATGAATTTGGTGATGCTAGCCTGCCTTACAGAATATTGTCATTAAATCCCCATTTTTGGGACCTAATTCTGCAAATGTCAGACATACTAAATTCAGGTTTGGCCATTTCATATTATTGTTTTAATCACCACTTATCCAGATGAAATCATACGACTAATATTCAAAGAAAAATGGGGGGGGGGGGGTATTTATTGGATTAAATTTGTCTTCTATCTGGCATTTGCAGAATGAGGTCCCCAGAGGGTGAATTTAGTTATGCTACCCTGCACAGCAGTCTAGCATCACCAAATACACTAGCCAGGGTCCTCATTCTGCTTAGGCCTCATCTTCTGGGAAGTATATAGGCACTTAAATTGACATTTTTACTTACTTTTTACTTACTTACCTTCTGTTTAGTTTCTATATCCCCTAATTTGTGAATATAAAATGCACAATTGAGGTGCCCAATGGGTGCACATCACCAACTTTAACTGGAGAACTTCAATCTAATGCTATGTCTCCCATAGCAGTTGAGGCCTACACAGCATGAGGTCCCCATAGGGTGAATTTGGTGATGCTAGCCCGCACTGCAGGATTGTGTCATTAAATTCACCCTTTGGGGACCTCATTCTGCAAATGTCAGACACTATGTTCAGGCTTGTCTGTTTGAATATTATGTTCTTAACCACCAGTTGAACTCATTATACCCTGATTTTGCAAAGAAAACTTGGGGGGGTATATTGGATTGAATTTGTCAGTCTCTATGTCAGACTGTTCTCCCATCCATCCATCTGTCATTATGTCTCTATCCGTCCATCAATTGTTTTCTTCTCCAGATACATATTAAAGACCAAATGGGTTTATATATTTAGGTGTGGATGTCCCCCAGGTGACTCACATTCAGATTTGTTCAAATGAGTTCATCAGATCAAATAGGTGAGAAGTCAGGGCCATAACTCTTTCCTTCCATAGTAATTCTTAAAACAATTTCTTCTCAAGAACCATATGGACTATTTAGATTATGTTTGGTATGGATGGTCCTTCGGTGACTGGGGTTTAGATTTTTTCAGATTTGGGGTCATTTTAGGAAAATCACTTCAGTTCAACTCTTAAAATCTAATGTCTGAAATTACCAAATGAATGGATCTCATAGATGGGGATTCACGTTTGTTCAAATAGGGGCGGAGATAAGAGATTTAATTATCAACCAGCCACCCTACCTGTGCTATAGTCATCACTCCTCGTCCGTCCATCGTCTGTCCGTCCATCCGTCCGACAACAATTATTTGAACATCTTCTCCTCTGGAACCATATGACCAAATGGGTTCATATTTGGTGTGGATGTTCCCTAGGTGATTCTCATTCAGATTTGTTCAAATGCGGTCACTGGGTCAAATAGTTGCGAAGCCAGGGCCATAACTCTTTCCCACCATAGTAATTCTTTAAACATCTTCAGAACAATAAGACCGAATGGTTTCATATTTGGTGTGGATGTTCCCTAGGTGACTCACATTCAGATTTGTTCAAATGAGTTCACTTGAAATAGTTGCGAAGCCAGGGCCATAACTCTTTCCCTCCATAGTATTCTTAAAGTGACTTCTTCTCAAATACCATCAGGCTATATGGGTTCATATTTGGTATGAAGGATCCTTGGGTGACTGGGGTTCAGATTTGTTCAAATCAGGTCACTGGGTCAAATGTGGGCGGGGCCAGGGACATAACTCCAAATTTTTTGTTTTAGATTTAACTCTTTAGATATCTACTTCTTTTAAAGTGATTATGAAAAGTTCTGACTGTTGTGGTCTCCAGAGTCCCAGTCTTATCAGTCTTTGCAGTCTGGTGAGCGACCCCACAGTCATTGACTGTCTTGTTTTTTTATTATGTCTTGTGTCAGCTGCATATTAAAAATGGCTAGCAACCTATTAATATTTCACCACTAAAAAACAATCAATACCTGAACAACTATACAAGTGAGGGATGTATAGACCTGGATATAAAATATGATTGCTAATGATTGGATATAAAGGTTAATTTTCGTCTAAGCTGATCACTGGAAAGATACAATGTCTGTAAACAGTGGAAAATATAATTAAAGTCATGATTATCACAGATGTGATTATTTATAGAGGGATCGTGCAAAAAATATTTAGCTATCACATTGTGTCAACAGGATTGGTGAAGGATGTTAATATTTTTAAGCAAATAAACCAAATGACCCTCACTATGCAGGTTAGGCATGTGTTATCATAAACTGTGCCAGAACTATAAACCTAATCAATGGAAATATTTGAGTTATCAAGTCGGATTTTAAGGGGTTAATCTTAACTAAAATAATGAACTGATAAACACAAAATAGTCAACAAAAAGCATGTCGTTGGATTTAGAAACCCATACAATAAGTCAGTCTCAAGAATCCCAGCACACTTAATATTATCCTATAGCCCAAATGCAATTGAGGGAATTTCAAAATAAGACATTTCCTCTAATGATGAATATTCAATTTAGTCCAGGAGATATTGGTAGACCTCTGCACCCCCCCCCCCCCCCCCCCCAGGACTTAACTTCACCCCACTAATTTTCTTCCTTAAGGTCTCCTCTAATTTTTTTCACTTGTTAACAAGAAAAAAAAGTGGCCGCAGAGACTCCAGACAAGATGGCGTCCATCATGGCGGCCATTTTTTTTATATGCACCAGGTTTCTTTGATCGCCGTTATAGTAAAGATGATGTCACATGCGGTCTTGTTTTCCGTTCGATTCGTTATGGTAATATACAACCCTTACAAATTAGCCAAAAATCCAATATGGCAGCCAAGATGGCAGCCGAAATGTGAAAATTTGTTATTTTTCGGACATTTCACCACCTTTCGTTTGTCTCTGTGGGAAAATATTGGCACCTTGACGCGATTTTATACATTTATCGTCTAGAAGAGTCATTGGCGAACGCACGGGGACCATAATATATATTCCTTGACGGATACTTTTGTCCGATATCACGTTTTCCCAAATGCCGGTATAATCCGGTCAAAGCCAAAACGACGCTAATAACGCAATGTCTGTTTCGAATCAATGAGTGTTATTGCTATTATTACTCCAGCCATGATTATATATGTGCAGGAGATACTCGGGCTAGGATTCCTCTTATACCTGAGTTGAGGAATATTCACCCAAATCCAAGATGGCGGCCAAAATGGCCATCAGAAATAGAAAAATCGCCGAAAATCGCTGATTTTAACATCAGTGAAAGTTATTGTCACGACAACTCCACACCTGCTTACTATTGTGAGTTGGGAACACTTAGTCGAATAACTGTCCTTATATTGCATCCAAATAAAAGTCCCCCAAATCCAAAATGGCGCCCACAATGGCCGACAAATTTTGAAAAATCACCGAAATTCCCTCATGTTCACATCATTGAGCATTATTGCCGAGAAAACTCCACACATGCTGACAGTTAAGTTGTAAATACTGAGGTGAAGTAATTACCTTGCATCTGATGAAGGAAATTGTTTTCCAAATCGAAGATGGCGGCCAAAATGGCGTCCAAACTTTGAAAACAAGCTTACATTCCTTTACTTTCTTACTATGGGCGTTATTGTTACACGAATTCTACCCATATGGAACATTGATATGAAGTATTCATATGGAACATTGATATGAAGTATTCATTTGAGTTTGGCCAACTCTCACAATCAAGATGACTGCCAAACTGGCGGCCAGAAATTGAAAAGAAGTCGAAATTGTCACATACTAATTTCAACTTTTTGTCATAATATCAATATGTATGCATTGGACGAAACGGTACATAAGCCATCTATTAGTTCCAACATAGGTCGTCGCCTTCTGGAATGATGAAAACCCACAATAATCGCGATGTGGCATTTAGAAATCCATTCTCCACTAAGCGCCCATAATGGCTGTAACCGTATATGGGTGCGCCGAATAGTCATATTATGACTTCCAAGAATCAAAACAACAGTACCTGAGCTTATTCTGATTTGCCACATTCAGCATTATCTGGATCAGCATCCGTCTCGTCACATTAATCTATCTCGCTCACTCCAACACAGTTTTCTACACTTCTTGGTAGAAGGGTCCCACTAATCGGAATGTTTCAAACAACACATATGCCGGTGTCAAGCTCACGTGTTTGTCTCGAAAGCTGGGAATTCTTATCCTTATTCTTGGCGAGCTTCATTCGTGGTAGCTTATGGTATAATTCAGATGCTACATATGGGATCTGAGCGTCATCTTGCGTGATAAACTACAAAGGTATGCGGTCGATGCGTATACTAGCTTTCAGAAGGACCTCTCTATCTGCGTATTTTTCAGATTTGGTTATCTAATGTGGATAACAAACTGTACATCTGGTGATCTTCCCATCCAGCCACTTCTCAATATATGGTTCATCAATTCACATATTCACGTACTGACGTAGCCGGACAACTTCTGTATATGGGTTCGAATGTTGAAAGCCTAACATTTGACGGACGCCTTTCTGCTAAGGCGTAGAAGACCATAATGCATAATATACCCACACTTCTTGACCATGACCATAAGAACAGTCCTGGTGGCGTCCATCAATCGTCTCACCGTACAGATCCAAGCAGATACTAACAATACATGCGGTGCTAGTTTGTGGGCATGTGTCATGATAGTAGAAATGAAATTGGACCATGACTGCACCGCCCCTTCTTTGGGTATGTTTTAGATTCAGACATGATCTCATGTGGCTTTGCTTTCCTTGTATGCTAAGATTGTATCTTTCAATCCGCTTGGAAGCCGTTCTTAATCAACGAACCAGACGTGTACCATTGGCTACTACTATATAAGCCCCACCAGACTGGGATGTAGTCTTCAGGACGATGCATTTGATAGTTACCGATAATATGTCATACTCACGCTGGGTGGTGGTCGGTATGGTTCAAGAAAGTACAATGCCATCAACACAAGGGTGAAATGTTCAACGCGAAGAACATCTAGAGGAATGTTACTTTGATGAGATCTTGCATTCAGTTGAACCAACGTTGGGTACAACAAGTGATTTATTGGTAACATCACCATTCAAAACCATTGTCCTGCATGAGACATCTTAACTACTATATTCTAAAGTTATATAATATAAAGCTATATGATCATAAAGGTCACGTTCACCAACGTCCACATCCATTGCCATCGAGACTATAAATTGTTATTTAAACACACAGTGAAATAAATGCACCACAGTTCCTGACATTTTCTTGAATAATACCGTCCACATCTGACACTAACCCTGAGAGATCATAACAACAATGCATACCTTCATTCCATAAAGACATTATCCTTTAGCCCATCCGACTGGCTAGGATAGTATTATCCAGACAACATTATACGTCTGGTCATGTTGATTCAGAACGGCCTTGAAACGGATGTGGAAATACAATCTTACCACACCAAAAAGACCAACACGCATGACATTCTATATTGAAACATGCACCTGGTGTAGGGTTGTATACCGTGGCCCATTTCATTCCCACTTTCATGGCGCATGTCCTCAAATTAGCACCGCGAGTATTGTTCTTCTCTGCTGGGAGCTATTCGACGAGACGACTGCGGGACGTCACACAGTTTGCTTAGGATCATGATCAAGAAGTGTGGGTAGTCGGTACATTATGGTCTTCTCCTTAGCAGATAGGCATCTGTCCAAGGGAATGAGACAGCTAGCTACCTCCGAAACACTGCCGAAGTTGTCCACGTATGCCAATACGTTCGCTAAGTTTGTGAGTTGAACCATCTATTACGAAGTGACTAGTTAACTGGGAAGCTCGCCATGTATACATATCATTATCCCCACGGGGTATGAGAAAGACATACATAGAGATGACCTTCTGTAAGCTTGTATACTTATCGACCATATGCCTTTCTAGTTCAAGATGACGAACAAATCCCATATTTAGCAAGCATCTAAAATCTTAAGCCAGACACCGGGAAATTAATTGTTTGAAACGTTATGATTAAAGGGACCCTTCTCACAGGAAGTGTTGAATACTTTGTCGGTGTGAGCGACCTAGATTTATCAGGCAAAGAAATGGAAACTGGTCAGATCATTAAGGACGTGGCAAATCAGAATCTTTTTCCAGGTAATTGTTCTAATGTGGTTATTCGGCGCACCTACGGTTACGGCCATTAGAAGTGTCAATGGATTTCGAAATGACACTTCGCTATATTAAGTGTGGGTTTTCGTACTTCCAGAAGGACCTGATCAATGTTATACGTTTTGATACGTTTTAAGTTGAACTAATATATAGTTTGTGTATAGTTTCGTCCATACATATCGATACTATGACAAAAAGTTGAAATTTGTATGTGAATATATCGATTTCTTTTCAATTTCTGGCCTCCAGTTTAGCTGCCATCTTGACCTTGAGTATCAATTGACAAACTCAAATGAATACTTCATACCAATATTCCATATCAACATGTGATGGTGGGTAGAATTCGCAAAACCATTACGCCCATCGTAAGAAAGTAAAGGAATGTAGGCGTGTTTTCAAATATCGGTCGCCATTTTGGCCGCCATCTTAGATTTGGAAAACCATTTCTTGCATGGGATGAAAGGTAATTACTTCACCTCAGTATTTACAACTCAACTGTCAGCATGTGTGGAGTTTTCTCGACAATAATGCCCAATGATGTGAACATGAGGGAATTTCGGTGATTTTTCAAAATTTGTCAGCCATTGTGGGCGCCATTTTGGATTTGGGGGACTTTTATTTGGATGCAATATAAGGAAAGTTATTCAACTAAGTGTTCCCAACCCACATTAGTAAGCAGGTGTGGAGTTGTCGTGTCAATAACTCTCACTGATGTTAAAATCAGCGATTTTCGGTGATTTTTCTATTTCTGATGGCCATTTTGGCCGCCATCTTGGATTTGGGTGAATATTCCTCAACTCAGGTATAAGAGGAATCCTAGCCCGAGTATCTCCTGCACATATATAATCATGGCTGGAGTAATAATAACAATAACACTCATTGATTCGAAACAGACATTGCGTTATTAGCGTCGTTTTGGCTTTGACCGGATTATACCGGCATTTGGGAAAACGTGATATCGGACAAAAATATCCGTCAAGGAATATATATTATGGTCCTCGTGTGTTCGCCAATGACTATTCTAGACGATAAATGTATAAAATCGCGTCAAGGTGCCAATATTTTCCCACAGAGACAAACGAAAGGTGGTGAAATGTCCGAAAAATTGCAAATTTTCACATTTCGGCGGCCATCTTGGCCGCCATATTGGATTTTTGTGTCGGATTTTTGGCTAATTTGTAAGGGTTGTATATTACCATAACGAATCGACCGGAAAACAAGACCGCATGTGACATCATCTTTACTATAACGGCGATCAAAGAAACCTGGTGCATATAAAAAAAATGGACGCCATCTTGTCTGGAGTCTCTGCGGCCACTTTTGTTTCTTGTTAACAAGTGATCAAAATTAGAGGAGACCTTATTAAAGGAAGAAAATTAGTGGGGTGAAGTTAAGTCCTGGAGGGGGGGGGGGTGCAGAGGTCTACCAATATCTCCTGGACTAATTGGTCATTTATTGAAACACTGACTGAACCTGGCTCAAAGTGAAAGCGATAATTTAATATATGTCTGTCGGATAATATGTGTCCATGGAATGGTTAATTTTAATCCCAAATCCATGCAAGTGAAAAGTGGATAACCATCAAATTGGACATAGAATAGGAGAATGATCAAATAAAAAACATCAGAAGACCATATGATATGTGGAGAGGGTTAATCATTTTCACTGACATCATATGATGGAACTAAGAGTCTTATAGAGTGTACATTAATTAATGCCATGGGCATGTTTCAACAGGGGGGGTTAAATTAATATTGCACAGAAAGCAGAACTGGTATAAAGAGTCATCAATCACAGTTTGACAGATGATAAACAGGTCTGCCAGGCACCAGTGGTTAGCATATCAGGTGTCCATATCTATATAAAATTGTCTCATTCCAATAACACAGTGCTCATTTTCTCTTAAAACTTTAATAGTGCATGGCAAACATGTATGAATTATAAAGGGCCATAACTCTGTTAAAATATATCGGATCAAACCCATATTCAAACTTGATCTGTATTTAGGGGTCAGAAATTCATAACCAAATTTGGTGTCGATCAGATGAAAAATGTTTGAGTCATCCTGGCTTGGATGAATATTATTTAAAAACAAGAGTGGAAAGGGTTAACTAAACATTACCAAAATCCATACAGATGAAGAACAGGCTAAGAAAGACCTTGGTAAGACATATGAGGCAGATCAGAAGAAAATTGTTTGACTTAGATGCATCAGATAGCATTTGTGTGCAGGGTTAATTATTTTCTAAACCGATCAACCAATCGATAACAAAAACTATACAGGTGAGGGGTGTGTCATCATAAACCTACATATCAAATATGAACACAATCGGACAAAAACACTTTGGTTATAGCATCGGATAGCACATGCCCATGTGTGGATGCAAAGTGTTAATAATTTCTAAACCGATCAACCGATTGATACCAAAAACTATACAGGTGAGGGGTGTGTCATCGTAAACATGCACATGAAATTTGAACATGATCCAATAAAATATACTCGAGTAATCGAATCGGATAGCAAGTGTCTACGGACAGATGGACGGCGAACGACGGATGGTTGATCCGGACGTCGGCATTATGTGTACCATACATGGTATGGGTACACATAAAAATCACCTAAATGCCCCCATGCAAGCCGATGTCTGGTAATAATATATTGGTGTTGAGACCCTATTCACCACGAGACTAGGGACCGACGAATCGGCAATTTCAACATCGAATCGAATCTCGAAATCGAATCGAATCTCGAATCGAATCTTTTGCCGACACTTTAGAAGATTTGCGGTACATGTCGGTGGGAGGTATGAGCAAAATGAGGGCAAATGTCAGACGATTTTATAACGTCTGTGAGATAACGCGAAGCTTACGAAGTTACAATGGAGGTTCATTAAACTACAGTTTTATGACATGGTATGATCAACATTTAGTTTAATATGAGAATGGCACGTCAGTTCATAGTTTTTGTCCCCCAAAAAAAAAATTTCGGGGGACTATTAAAATAGCCGGTGTCCGTCCGTGCGTCTGTCCGTGTGTCCGTGCGTCCGGAAATGGTTTCCGGATGATAACTTTAGTTTCGGTGATTAGATCAAAAGCAAATTTCATAGGTGTGTTTATCAGGCCAAAATAAACGTCAAGTTCGAATATGGGTTTGCTCCGCCCATTTTTGCGAGAGTTATGGCCCTTTTTTGATTTAGAAAACCCCTGAAAGTTGGTTTCCGGATGATAACTTTAGTAGAGTTAATCGGATTCAAACCAAATTTGGTATATTACTTTCTCCCAGCAAACACAGGTCAAGTTCGAACTTGGGTTCTGCCCGACCATTTTTGGCAGAGTTATGCCCCTTTTTCGACATAGAAAATTAAGTTTTTCTTCTGTTTTTTGGTTTCCGGATGATATCTTGATTTTGGATTGTTTATATGCAAAACCCGTTTTTTTGTGGATTACTTATATCAAGTTCGAATTTCGGTTTAATCCAATAATTTTTGCGAGAGTTATGGCCCCTTTTTTGTCCGCCGACCCGACATATAAAACCCCAAAAGTTGGTGTCCGGATGATAACTTTAGTAGAGTTAATCAGATTAAAACCAAATTTGGTATTGTTTTGCCAATTTGAGGTTTCCGGATGATAACTTGAGTAAATGTGTACTGAATGAAATTAAATTTGGTATATGTAGGTTCACTAGCACAAAAGACAGATCAAATTCGATTTCGTGTTCCGCCATGCCAATTTTTATGCGCAAACAACGGTTGTATCAAGCCGATGCTTAGAGGCGGACATGAGGTCTACCGACCTTTTATTCGACTTGTTTTACTTAGAAAATTTCTCATTTTTTCGGTTTCCGGATGATATCTCAAGTTTGGATCCTTTAATTGCAAATACCGTTTTTATGTGGATCAGTCATATCACGATACAGGTCAAGTTCGAATGATTTTTCTCAGAGTTATGGGCTTTTCCATCAGTTCTCTTTGATGTTTTTGACATTAAATATAGATGTGATGCCAACGTCAGCTCATAATATTCTTCTGGTGCTTTAAATGGTATGAATATTGAAAGAATTTTGAAAGATTTCATGAACATGTATTGTTGTTTGATGTTCATCATTGGGTAGATGGGACATTGAATACCTACCGATATAATGAAAAGCTGAGTAATTGAATATATGTAACATGCTAATTATTTCAAAACAAGTATTCATTATTGAGATAACATTTCATTTCGGTATTATTGTTTCTGCCGCATGTGCTTGTGATGCACACCACTGCCCACCCCCTCTCCAAACCCGCACTGCCCTTTATATGCATCATCCCTATAGGATATATATGTGTGTGTTCTATATATCATGCAAATGTTAGATATGTACCTAATCATACTATTGTATACTACAATGACGCAAAGAAGGAATATATATACTAGTAGGTACAGTGAATACCATCTGTGTGGGTGGGTGTAAATATGTGTAAATATGTGTACAAGGGTGTAACAGGGGTAGTGTGGTTGTGGGTTTGGCAGAGCAGCGACAACATGAGCGAATACGCTGATGAGAATACACATTTTTGTCGCATATTTGGTGCGGGTAACCTTATTTGACGAAATTTAGTTAATAATTGTTTTGTGATTTTCTGGTGCTTTTCATTAAGCTTACCTGATTGGCATTTCATACCGATCTAAGGGGACTTGGCTAAACAATTTGGATTAGTCATTTCATCCTGCATGACCAAACACTGAGTTAACCAAGAACAAATCATGTAACCCACATGTAGGTTAAGGTGACTCTCAAAATATTATACACTGGAATGTCTCTCCAGCAATTACTTCACACACCTGGAATGGTTGCTAATTAGCCATTTATGAATCAGAATGATATCTATTGTGTAGACAAACAGCAGCAAATTCTTAATCCCTTAATGGGTTTGAGATAATTAAGGTGGGGTGATACACAGCTAATTTCACGGGATTTCACGCTTCCGGACACCCAGGGGATGGACGTGCCAGCGATAGCTCTTTGCTAATCCTCTGAGTGGCCCTTGTTTTTTGTTTTGTTGGACTTGGTTGACCATGGGTGACTTAAGAGCGAAAATTGCCCTAACACCACTCAGACATGTAAAAAATGTGGGGGACACCACTCATACAAAGATTGCAAAGAGACAATCAAAAAATGTACCAACTGCCAGGGGGATCACCCAGCCACTTACCAGGGTTGCACATACCTCAGGACTGCAATTGATGAAACTAAGGCAAATAAAATGACATATGCAGCAGTAACTAAAAAACCTGGGGACGCCACCGACACTGTCCGATTGGCCGCTACGATCAACTCAAACCTTAGAGACTTCAAGGAACAGAATGATAACATAAATATCTTGAATAGTGTTACAAACAACGTAAATAAACATTACAGAACTAATATTACAGTATCCTCCATTCGAAATTACAGCAGAGATATCCTCAAGAAATAAATTTAATGCCAATATACATGTAGAATCTGCTAACAACCTTAAGCCAACCTCAACTACCATACATTCAACATAATACACATTAACATTAATGGCCTACGAGGCCACAAACAAGAACTTATAGAATACTTAAGCGACTTTAAACCGGAAGTAATAACCATAAATGAAATCAAAAATTAAAATCCCAGGATTCAATTTATTAAGGAAAAATCGTACGGCCCACGGAGGCGGGGTGGCAATCCTAGTCCAGAACAGAACAGAATTTCAAATTGCGTGGGACGGCCGATATCTCGAGGAATACAGGGCGTAGGGGGCTCATTTTGGTGTCTAATGAAAGGCACACGTTCGCCCTATCCAAACATATTAACCCCGCCACTAACCAAACACCAGAAGTTGCATTATTATTTGATAGACAACTGACCTAACATGGGGTGGAATTTGGGATAGCATGACAATCTGCGGGACAGGATTTTCAAATTGCGTGGGACGGCCGATAGCTCGAGGAATACAGCGCATAGAGGGCTACTTTTGGTGTCTAACGAAAGGACCACATTCGCCCTATCCACACATATTAACCCCGCCACTGACCGGACACCGGAAGTTACATTATCCGGTCGACAACTGACCTAACATAAAATGCCACAAACACGAAAAACTGCGTTCGACATTAATGTTTAGAATTTAGATTTCTCGATGAATACACTAGCAAACAACAAGTTTTAGGTATCAAATAACGCAGTGGAGTACTGTGCATTCGTTTTTAGCTACAATATGGCTGTTTTAGTGCGAATATTGTAATGGCGAACACGCAAACACACTCCGATAAAACAGCTAAAAATAGACTCGATGTTTACAATTTCAGGATCGATTTCAGCCGGTATATTCAATATAATGGGACGTATAGTATATCAAAATGTAGAATTAGACACAGGGAATGCATTTTTTTCCAAATGGGTCCACCAAGCGGTGAAATTGTTGCAGAAATTCGCTCCAAGATATTCTCACTTATTTTTATTTCAGTTGTGACTAAAAGCCCAGATGCCGGAGCCCAGCGACTAAAAGCCAAGTTACAAAATAGATCAACTGGTTTGAACGAATGAATAGGTCAATGGTAAGACTATTCAAAAGAATATTCAAATCAAATAGTGTTTATAGACTTAAAAACTTATGTGTCCGCCATTCATATGCGGTGGAGGTTCTCATATTATCTGCCAGTCATACGCGGGGGAGGTTCTGATATGAACATGTTATCTGCCGGTCATATGCGGTGGAGGTTCATATTATCCGCCGGTCATACGCGAGGGAAGTTCTCATATTATCCTCCGGTCATACGCGGGGGAGGTTCTGATATGAACATATTATCTACCGGTCATACGCGGTGGAGGTTCATATTATCCACCGGTCATACGCGAGGGAGGTTCTCATATTATCCTCTGGTCATACGTTGGGGAGGTTCTCATATGAACATATTATCCGCCGGTCATATCCTCCCTCGGGTGTGACCGGTGGATAATATGAGAACCTCCCTCGCATATGACCGGCAGATAATATGTTCATATGAGAACCTCCACCGCGTATGACCAGTGGATAATATGAACCTCCACCGCGTATGACTGGCAGATAATATGTACATATGAGAACCTCCACCGCGTATGACCGGCGGATAATATGTTCATATGAGAACCTCCACTGCGTATAACCGGCGGATAATATGTTCATATGAGAACCTCCCCTACGTATGACCGGTGGATAATATGAACCTCCACCATGTATGACCGGCAGATAATATGTTCATATCAGAATGTCCCCCACCTATGACCGAAGGATAATATGAGAACTTCCCTCACGTATGACCGGCGGATAATATGAACCTCCACCGTGTATGACCGGTGGATAATATGTTCATATGAGAACCTTCACCGCGTATGACCGGCGGATAATATGTTCATATGAGAACCTCCACTGCGTATGACCGGCGGATAATATGTTCATATGAGAACCTCCCCTACGTATGACCGGTGGATAATATGAACCTCCACCGTGTATGACCGGCGGATAATATGTTCATATCAGAACCTCCCCCACATATGACCGAAGGATAATATGAGAACTTCCCTCGCGTATGATCGGCGGATAATATGAACCTCCACCACGTATGACCGGCGGATAATATGTTCATATGAGAACCTCCCCAACGTATGACCGGAGGATAATATGAGAACCTCCCTCGCTTATGACCGGTGGATAATATGAGAACCTCCCTCGCGTATGACCGGCAGATAATATGAACCTCCACCGCGTATGACCGGCGGATAATATGTTCATATGAGAACCTCCCCAACGTATGACTGGAAGATAATATGAGAACCTCCCTCGCGTATGACCGGTGGATAATACGAGAACCTCCCTCGCGTATGACCGGCGGATAATATGAACCTCCACCGCGTATGACCGGCGGATAATATGTTCATATCAGAACCTCCCCCACATATGATCGGAGGATAATATGAGAACTTCCCTCGCGTATGACCGGCAGATAATATGAACCTCCACCGCGTATGACCGGCGGATAATATGTTCATATGAGAACTTCCACCGCGTATGACCGGTGGATAATATGAACCTGCACTCCGTATGACCGGCGAATAATATGTTCATATCAGAACCTCCCCCACGTATGACCGGAGGATAATATGAGAACCTCCCTCGCGTATGACCGGCAGATAATATGAACCTCCACCGCGTATGACCGGCAGATAATATGTTCATATGAGAACCTCCCCTATGTATGACCGGAGGCTAATATGAGAACCTCCCTCGCGTATGACCGGTGGATAATATGAGAACCTCCCTCGCGTATGACCGGCGGATAATATGTTCATATGAGAACCTCCCCTACATATGACCGGTGGATAATATGAACCTCCACCGTGTATGACCGGCGGATAATATGTTCATATCAGAACCTCCCCCACATATGACCGAAGGATAATATGAGAACTTCCCTCGTGTATGATCGGTGGATAATATGAACCTCCACCGCGTATGACCGGCGGATAATATGTTCATATGAGAACCTCCCCAACGTATGACCGGAGGATAATATGAGAACCTCCCTCGCGTATGACCGGTGTATAATATGAGAACCTCCCTCGCGTATAACCGGTGGATAATATGAGAAACTCCCTCGCGTATGACCAGCGGTTAATATGTTCATATGAGAACCTCCCCATCGTATGACCGGAGGATAATATGAGAACCTCCCTCGTGTATGACCGGCGGATAATATGAACCTCCACCGCGTATGACTGGTGGATAATATGTTCATATAAGAACCTCCACCGCGTATGACCGGTGAATAATATGAACCTCCACCGCGTATGACCGGCGAATAATATGTTCATATCAGAACCTCCCCCACGTATGACTGGAGGATAATATGAGAACCTCCCTTGCGTATAACCGGTGGATAATATGAGAACCTCCCTCAAATATGAGAACCTCCCTCGCGTATAACCGGTGGATAATATGAGAAACTCCCTCGCGTATGACCAGCGGTTAATATGTTCATATGAGAACCTCCCCATCGTATGACCGGAGGATAATATGAGAACCTCCCTCGTGTATGACCGGCGGATAATATGAACTTCCACCGCGTATGACCGGCGGATAATATGTTCATATGAGAACCTCCCCAACGTATGACCGGAGGATAATATGAGAACCTCCATCGCGTATGACCGGTGGATAATATGAGAACCTCCCTCGCGCATGACCGGCGGATAATATGAACCTCCACCGTGTATGACCGGCGGATAATATGTTCATATCAGAACCTCCCCCACATATGACCGAAGGATAATATGAGAACTTCCCTCGCGTATGATCGGCGGATAATATGAACCTCCACCACGTATGACCGGCGGATAATATGTTCATATGAGAACCTCCCCAACGTATGACCGGAGGATAATATGAGAACCTCCCTCGCTTATGACCGGTGGATAATATGAGAACCTCCCTCGCGTATGACCGGCAGATAATATGAACCTCCACCGCGTATGACCGGCGGATAATATGTTCATATGAGAACCTCCCCAACGTATGACTGGAAGATAATATGAGAACCTCCCTCGCGTATGACCGGTGGATAATACGAGAACCTCCCTCGCGTATGACCGGCGGATAATATGAACCTCCACCGCGTATGACCGGCGGATAATATGTTCATATCAGAACCTCCCCCACATATGATCGGAGGATAATATGAGAACTTCCCTCGCGTATGACCGGCAGATAATATGAACCTCCACCGCGTATGACCGGCGGATAATATGTTCATATGAGAACTTCCACCGCGTATGACCGGTGGATAATATGAACCTGCACTCCGTATGACCGGCGAATAATATGTTCATATCAGAACCTCCCCCACGTATGACCGGAGGATAATATGAGAACCTCCCTCGCGTATGACCGGCAGATAATATGAACCTCCACCGCGTATGACCGGCAGATAATATGTTCATATGAGAACCTCCCCTATGTATGACCGGAGGCTAATATGAGAACCTCCCTCGCGTATGACCGGTGGATAATATGAGAACCTCCCTCGCGTATGACCGGCGGATAATATGTTCATATGAGAACCTCCCCTACATATGACCGGTGGATAATATGAACCTCCACCGTGTATGACCGGCGGATAATATGTTCATATCAGAACCTCCCCCACATATGACCGAAGGATAATATGAGAACTTCCCTCGTGTATGATCGGTGGATAATATGAACCTCCACCGCGTATGACCGGCGGATAATATGTTCATATGAGAACCTCCCCAACGTATGACCGGAGGATAATATGAGAACCTCCCTCGCGTATGACCGGTGTATAATATGAGAACCTCCCTCGCGCATGACCGGCGGATAATATGAACCTCCACCGTGTATGACCGGCGGATAATATGTTCATATCTGAACCTCCCCCACATATGATCGGAGGATAATATGAGAACTTCCCTCGCGTATGACCGGCGGATAATATGAACCTCCACCGCGTATGACTGGTGGATAATATGTTCATATAAGAACCTCCACCGCGTATGACCGGTGAATAATATGAACCTCCACCGCGTATGACCGGCGAATAATATGTTCATATCAGAACCTCCCCCACGTATGACTGGAGGATAATATGAGAACCTCCCTTGCGTATAACCGGTGGATAATATGAGAACCTCCCTCAAATATGAGAACCTCCCTCGCGTATAACCGGTGGATAATATGAGAAACTCCCTCGCGTATGACCAGCGGTTAATATGTTCATATGAGAACCTCCCCATCGTATGACCGGAGGATAATATGAGAACCTCCCTCGTGTATGACCGGCGGATAATATGAACTTCCACCGCGTATGACCGGCGGATAATATGTTCATATGAGAACCTCCCCAACGTATGACCGGAGGATAATATGAGAACCTCCATCGCGTATGACCGGTGGATAATATGAGAACCTCCCTCGCGCATGACCGGCGGATAATATGAACCTCCACCGTGTATGACCGGCGGATAATATGTTCATATCAGAACCTCCCCCACATATGATCAGAGGATAATATGAGAACTTCCCTCGCGTATGACCGGCGGATAATATGAACCTCCACCTCGTATGACTGGTGGATAATATGTTCATATGAGAACCTCCACCGCGTATGACCGGTGGATAATATGAATCTCCACTGCGTATGACCGGCGAATAATATGTTCATATCAGAACCTCCCCCACGTATGACCGGAGGATAATATATGAGAACCTCCCTCGCGTATAACCGGTGGATAATATGAGAACCTCCCTCAAATATGAGAACCTCCCTCGCGTATAACCGGTGGATAATATGAGAACCTCCCTCGTGTATGACCGGCGGTTAATATGTTCATATGAGAACCTCCCCATCGTATGACCGTAGGATAATATATGAGAACATCCCTCGCGTATAACCGGTGGATAATATGAGAACCTCCCTCAAATATGAGAACCTCCCTCGCGTATAACCGGTGGATAATATGAGAACCTCCCTCGTGTATGACCGGCGGTTAATATGTTCATATGAGAACCTCCCCATCGTATGACCGGAGGATAATATGAGAACCTCCCTCGTGTATGACCGGTGGATAATATGAACCTCCACCGCGTATGACCGGCAGATAATATGTTCATATCAGAACTTCCCCCGCGTATGACTGGAGGATAATAAGAAAACTTCCCTCGCGTATGACCGGTGGATAATATAAACCTCCACCGTGTATGACCGGCAGATAATATGTTCATATGAGAACCTCCCCCGCGTATTACTGACAGATAATATGAAAACTTCACCGCATATATGAATGGCGGACACATAAGTTTTTAAGTCTATAAACACTATTTGATTTGAATATTCTTTTGAATAGTCTTACCATTGACATATTCATTCGTTCAAACCAGTTGATCTATTTTGTAACTTGGCTTTTAGTCGCTGGGCTCCGGCATCTGGGCTTTTAGTCACAACTGAAATAAAAAATAAGTGAGAATATCTTGGAGCGAATTTCTGCAACAATTTCACCGCCTGGTGGACCCATTTGGAAAAAAATACATTCCCTGTGTCTAATTCTACATTTTGATATACTATACGCCCCATTATATTGAATATACCGGCTGAAATCGATCCTGTAATTGTAAACATCGAGTCTATTTTTAGCTGTTTTATCGGAGCGTGTTTGCGTGTTCGCCATTACAATATTCGCACTAAAACAGCCATATTGTAGCTAAAACGAATGCACAGTATTCCACTGCGTTATTTGATACCTAAAACTTATTGTTTGCTAGTGTATTCATCGAGAAATCTAAATTCTAAACATTAATGTCGAACGCAGTTTTTCGTGTTTGTGGCATTTTATGTTAGGTCAGTTGTCGACCGGATAATGTAACTTCCGGTGTCCGGTCAGTGGCGGGGTTAATATGTGTGGATAGGGCGAATGTGGGCCTTTCGTTAGACACCAAAAGTAGCCCTCTATGCGCTGTATTCCTCGAGCTATCGGCCGTCCCACGCAATTTGAAAATCCTGTCCCGCAGATTGTCATGCTATCCCAAATTCCACCCCATGTTAGGTCAGTTGTCGATCAAATAATGCAACTTCTGGTGTTTGGTTAGTGGTGGGGTTAATATGTTTGGATAGGGCGAACGTGTGCCTTTCGTTAGACATCAAAATGAGCCCCCTACGCCCTGTATTCCTCGAGATATCGGCCGTCCCACGCAATTTGAAATTCTGTCCCGCAGATTGTCGTTTTGTCCCATATCCCATTCCATCCCGCAGATTGTCATGTCCCAAAAACTAGAGCTTATCCACTTAAATGATTCAGGAGAACCAACACACCACTGCGGAACCACTGGCAACTGGGACATTCTTGATCACGTGTTCGCTACGGAGACCGCTGCCAAACTCGGAATCGAAACCAAAGTAGGCGCCGATGTTGGAAGCGATCACCTCCCGCTCGAACTAACAATTACAAAAGTAAAACCGAAAACAACTAAATCAATACTTCGCAGAAATCTCGGCAAAGCAGACTGGAATCTCTTTCAACAAGAAATAATAAGCAACCTTTCAAATTCCCCTCTTACCAGACCAAAGGAACTAGAATCTGCTGCACTAGATATATGTCAATGTCTAACAAACGCTCTAGATAAAGCTTGCCCCAAAACGGAGGTAAAACCCCATACCTGGAGGGTCTCTAGCGAAACTTTAGCACTCTTAAGACTTAAAAGGAAAACCAGGAGGCTTTCGGCTAAAAACCCAGACAATGCAGAATATAAAACACTCTACAATAATCTTAATAGGCAAGTAAAGCAAAAAATCAAAGAGGAAAAAGCCAAATCATGGGAAAAAATCACATCCAGTCTTAATGAACGGGAAAAGGATAAAAAAAATTGGCAAACATTCAAAACCTTAACAGGCCAAGGCAAATCAGAAGCGGAAAATTCAAAACAGATTCAAGGCAAAAATGGGAAAAAATCAGAAAATAATATTGAGAAAGCCCAAATCTTCGCCGAAAGCCTCAGGGATATCCACAAAATGCACGAAGGGGATATATTTAATAGGGGTTTCAAACATAAAGTCAATGACTTCATCGACGATAACGTTGAATTTTTCTCACCATTACTGGAAGAGGTAGAGGAGCCGGGAGATGGGGATCCTCTAGTAGCCGAAATCACTAACCAGGAAGTGAGACAAAATCTCAAAAAAGGCAAGCCCAACAAAGCCCCATGGGGATGATGAAATCACCTTTGGAATACTTAGGCAAGCCCCTGAAATCCTATTTAATAGACTTACAAAACTGTACACTAAATGCATGAGGCTAGGCTATTATCCCAAAATATGGAAAAATGCAATAGGAACCATGATACCTAAGCCTGGGAAAGACCACACGATACCCACAAACTATAGACCAATCAGCCTATTACAATGTACAGGCAAACTTTTCGAACAGCAGAATCAAATCCCATTTCGAGGGTACCAACTTTTTCAATAAGTTCCAAAGGGCTTACCGGGAAGGTAAAGAGGGCATTGAACATGTATATAGACTCACAGAGGATATAAAAACGGCAATGAATAGAGAATGGGAAATCGGGGCTATATTCTTAGATGTAGAAAAAGCGTTTGATTCAGTGTGGCACAATGGCCTAAGGTATAAACTAAGAATGACAACTGACCTCCCCCAAAAAATGGTTAGACTCCTATCATCATTTCTCACACATAGAACTATAAAAGTAAAAATAAATGATGAACTTTCAGAAAGCGTCCCTTTAAAGGCCGGAACCCCCCAAGGATCAGTACTCAGCCCTCTGCTATTTTTGATATACGTTAATGACATACCCAATGACCCTACATCAAGTGTCCAAATATCTCAATTTGCTGACGACCTTGGACTGTGGACGTCGGGCAAATCAGTAAAATATATAGAAAATAGACTTCAGAACCAGCTCCATAGACTAGAAAAATGGTGTTCCAAATGGAGAATCAAATTAAATCCACTGAAAACGCAATTAATCGTATTTGGGAACAAACGCAATTACTCCAAACCCGAACTCTCTCTTTTTGACACACCCATCAAGCAATCTAACGAAGCCACTTTCCTGGGATTCACTCTAGACTCACGCCTTAAATTTAAAAAGCACCTAACCAATATCTCCACTAAAGCTAGACAAAGAACCACCCTTTTAACTAGACTTCGGGGCACTGGGTGGGGGGTCAATCAATCCACTTTAATCAAAGTATACAAACAATTCATCAGACCAGTCATGGAATATGGGGCAATTATCACAGCATCTTGTAAACCTACCCTGCTTAATAAATTACAAGTCGCACAGAATATGGCCATCAGAACATCACTTCAAGCGTCATATAGAACCCCTATAACGGCACTCCATCTGACGGCAGACGTCCCCCTTATACAGGATAGACTAAACTATCTAGCTGAAGAAACGTTGAATAGGTTAAATGACACGATCCTTATGAATGAACTTGGCATCAGGAAGACAATCCTCACTAAACGTTAATCTGTGAGCTTAGATAACCCCCAACAAACAACGTGGAAACCATCTGCTATATTAATATTCGACAACAATACTAACACCAATCATAAAACCTAGGTTAGCGGGCTCACGCCCTAGATGGCTCCTTGGGCGCTGATGAATGTCCTCGGGCGGCGTAGATACGCATGTCGTGGCCGTAGTATAGGCCATTGAGTAATTATCTCCTCTAAAAAAAAACTAACAAACTTTGCCTATCTCACCATAATGCTGAAAAACATAGTAATTATTACAAATTGACTAACACCAAAATCAAAACATAGGTTAGCGGGCTCAGGCCCTAGATGGCTCCTTGGACGCTGATGAATGTCCTCGGGCGGTGTAGATACCCTTTTGGTGACCGTAGTATAAGCCATCGAACAATTATCTCCTCCAAACCAACTAACTAACTGCCAATCTTGTAACATTTACAGAAACTAGCGCTCGTGCACTAACACATTCCTCTCACCCGACAACACCTATCGAGCGGGACCCGGCATAAAAACCGACCCAGCACTTAGCTTGGGGTGGGGTGCAAGGAAACTTCAGACCCATAAGTGGTCATCAAAGCTCTCATCGAGTTAAGGCCGGACATATACCTACATATGTTCGGCTCGCTTGCTGCTCTGCGATTTTCTTCGGGTGGCCAGGAACGGCCCATCAAGAACACATTGTAATTATCAATTTGTACATACATAATTTTACATAATAAAAATAAAATAACCAAAACAAATCATATAAACCAAAAAAAATATGTTCACTGTACAATACATATAGGTTATCACCACCATGTGTGTTTCTGAGATCCGTATTCAAGTCGAGCTGCCTTCTCTGGGCAGTCTATCGACGAGTCCGTAGGACGAGTCGATAGACAGCCCAGAGAAGGCAGCGAGACTTGAATACGGATCTCGGAAACACACAGGGTGATGATAACCAATTTATCTTACAATTCGTCCCATAAAAATGCAATAAAACTCAATTTAAAACAGGAACTATTTTATTACGCGCAACACACAACGTACACAATATTCTCAGCACGCGACGTTGTGATAAGTCAAATTCTGAGAAATTCACGTCACTATTCAAATTCACTTTGGCTGGAATCCGATTCAATGAAGAGGCGACGATATTTTCGTTTCATATGTTCGACATAATTGTCACTTTTAACAGGATAATTGTATTATTTTATGGTGCAATCTCCTTGGATAGTGATAGTGTTGGCGAGAGGCATTGCCGGAGATGACTGTCCATTCAGAGTTTTGGTGAATTTTGAACTTTCGCACTAAAATAACCCATTAAACTTCATTTAGAGGAAATGCACTAAATCACGGACTTTTCGTAAGTATTGTGTTTTATATCCTTATTAACATAAGATAAAATTAATTTGATTTTCCATTCTGTATTTTATCGAATAAAAAATGCGTTCAGTAGCTTTTGATCAAGACCGTACCGAATTACGGGGAATTCCCTACTTCGCTAAAATAGAAATTGTCAAAATAGTCCGTATTCGTGCGCGCTGTTAACAATGTGTAAACTTCGTTACTTTTTCTATTTCCAAACATTTTTGGGTGGTTATTTTGAGCTTTTTGGGCCCTGTCTCCACATTTTGTCAACTTTATTGAACTAATTATTGATTATTTTACATTCGTAGCACACGAGTATATTATTTTACGACTTTTAGTTGGTTATATAGACGTTTTGTTTTGAAAACAAGCCAGTTGTCGAAACGCACGTGCACCAGCTGTTGCCATCGAAGATATCCTTGTTGCCATCCAGGATACAAGATCGGAAACCGTCTAGGCGTTTTCGCGTGTATTTGATGAAATATAGCTATATTGTAAGATAATTATATATATATAGATGTATATCATGTCCTGTTCATTATCATTCAAAATTACTTCAGCTAAAAATCTGAATTAACACTGTATATGATTGCTTAAAATATGCTTTCACCTACGCCCGTGCACGATATGGGGAAGAAGGTTGGGATAGAAAAATGCATCAACACTTCCGGGTAACTCGCCAAACTCCTCACCTCTCTCTCTCTCTCTATATCACATCGATCATCTCGGGTGTTCGCGCCCTTCTACTTTTCTGCTCAACATCACATGCCATTCAATACAACAGTGTTCAAACATGCTATTGGAATTAAAATCTCTTTCAGTGCAATAACAATAGTCATCTCATATATATTTTGAAGACCTCTGTCTGTCTGTATGTTTGTCTGTATGTTTGTCATTAATACAAATCTACGATTCTCGACCGATCGGGACGAAACTTGGTGCGTGTGTGAAGTTTGACCAGGCGGTGGACGTTGTCGTATTGGCGAGCCCGTGCGGCGCCCGCTTCGCGCATGCGCAGACGAGATCTCGGAAACGGGTGGAGCTATCGACTTGAAATTTGGTATGTGAATGTATCTTGCCCCGGATACTAATTTTATCGGGTCGCCGAGCCCGTGCGACGCCAGCTTCGCGCATGCGCAGACGAGATCTCGGAAACGGGTGGAGCTATCGACTTGAAATTTGGTATGTGAATGTATCTTGCCACGGATACGAATTTTATCGGGTCGCCGAGCCCGTGCGACGCCAGCTTCGCGCATGCGCAGACCAGATCTCGGAAACGGGTAGAGCTAACGACTTGAAATTTGGTTTTTGAATAGCCCGGACAACGTAGCCCGGACAACGTCGGGCTCATCGGCTAGTCTATTATATATTTTGGAAGATCTGTCTGTGTGTCTGTCTGTGTGTCTGTGTGTTCGCGATGGACTCGAAAACGGCCAAACCGATTTCGATGAAACTTGGTATGTGGGGGTATTTTCGGCCGAGAACTGGCATAGGCCTATTAATTTGTCCGTGCGACGTGACCTTGACCTTGAAATCGGGTAATTTCAAGGTCAAACGCCCGAATATCACGGGATTAAAACCGGATGGATTTCGACGGGCACGTTTGTCGGGTACTTTTGTCAGGGCAGTGTTTTTGGACTGGTCAAATCGTGACCCCACTTGACCTTGACCTTCAAAATGGACAATTCAAGGTCAAAGCCCGGACGAAGTCGGGTCACCTTCTAGTACATATATATAGAGAGTATTTCATGTCTTGTTCATTGTCATTCAGATTTATTTCAGTGAATAAATAAAAATCTTAATTAACACTATATGAAATTGTTTCACGTACGCCCGTGCAATATGGGGGAGGTAAATGCAACAACATACGACAGCTACGCAAACTCTAAGTACAATTGCCGGGCCCAATCTACATGCAACACTCCCTATGTCTCGCTCTCACTCTGCGCGCACCGCATCCGTCTGGTCCCTTGTCTTCCTGCTTGCGTTTGCTTGCGTTTCCATTCTGTATTTTATCGAATAAAAAATGCGTTCAGTAGCTTTTGATCAAGACCGTACCGAATTACGGGGAATTCCCTACTTCGCTAAAATAGAAATTGTCAAAATAGTCCGTATTCGTGCGCGCTGTTAACAATGTGTAAACTTCGTTACTTTTTCTATTTCCAAACATTTTTGGGTGGTTATTTTGAGCTTTTTGGGCCCTGTCTCCACATTTTGTCAACTTTATTGAACTAATTATTGATTATTTTACATTCGTAGCACACGAGTATATTATTTTACGACTTTTAGTTGGTTATATAGACGTTTTGTTTTGAAAACAAGCCAGTTGTCGAAACGCACGTGCACCAGCTGTTGCCATCGAAGATATCCTTGTTGCCATCCAGGATACAAGATCGGAAACCGTCTAGGCGTTTTCGCGTGTATTTGATGAAATATAGCTATATTGTAAGATAATTATATATATATAGATGTATATCATGTCCTGTTCATTATCATTCAAAATTACTTCAGCTAAAAATCTGAATTAACACTGTATATGATTGCTTAAAATATGCTTTCACCTACGCCCGTGCACGATATGGGGAAGAAGGTTGGGATAGAAAAATGCATCAACACTTCCGGGTAACTCGCCAAACTCCTCACCTCTCTCTCTCTCTATATCACATCGATCATCTCGGGTGTTCGCGCCCTTCTACTTTTCTGCTCAACATCACATGCCATTCAATACAACAGTGTTCAAACATGCTATTGGAATTAAAATCTCTTTCAGTGCAATAACAATAGTCATCTCATATATATTTTGAAGACCTCTGTCTGTCTGTCTGTCTGTATGTTTGTCTGTATGTTTGTCATTAATACAAATCTACGATTTTTGACCGATCGGGACGAAACTTGGTGCGTGTGTGTAGTTTGACCAGGCGGTGGACGTTGTCGTATTGGCGAGCCCGTGCGGCGCCCGCTTCGCGCATGCGCAGACGAGATCTCGGAAACGGGTGGAGCTATCGACTTGAAATTTGGTATGTGAATGTATCTTGCCCCGGATACTAATTTTATCGGGTCACCGAGCCCGTGCGACGCCAGCTTCGCGCATGCGCAGACGAGATCTCGGAAACGGGTGGAGCTATCGACTTGAAATTTGGTATGTGAATGTATCTTGCCACGGATACAAATTTTATCGGGTCGCCGAGCCCGTGCGACGCCAGCTTCGCGCATGCGCAGACCAGATCTCGGAAACGGGTAGAGCTATCGACTTGAAATTTGGTTTTTGAATAGCCCGGACAACGTAGCCCGGACAACGTCGGGCTCATCGGCTAGTCTATTATATATTTTGGAAGATCTGTCTGTGTGTCTGTCTGTGTGTCTGTGTGTTCGCGATGGACTCGAAAACGGCCAAACCGATTTCGATGAAACTTGGTATGTGGGGGTATTTTCGGCCGAGAACTGGCATAGGCCTATTAATTTGTCCGTGCGACGTGACCTTGACCTTGAAATCGGGTAATTTCAAGGTCAAACGCCCGAATATCACGGGATTTCGATGAAACTTGGTATGTGGGGGTACTTTCTTATGGCGAGTCTCATAAGCATATTCATTTGCATGTGCGACGTGGCCTTGACCTTGAAATCGGGTAACTTCAAGGTCAAATCGCCAATTTTGATGGGATTTCAACGAAATTTGATTTGTGGGGTTAGTTTTGTCCACTGATTGTTTTGGACGGGTCCAATCGTGACCCCGACCAGACTTTGACCTTCAAAATGATCAATTCAAGGTCAAATCGGGTAAAACCGGATGGATTTCGACGGGCACGTTTGTCGGGTACTTTTGTCCGGGCAGTGTTTTTGGACTGGTCAAATCGTGACCCCACTTGACCTTGACCTTCAAAATGGACTATTCAAGGTCAAAGCCCGGACGAAGTCGGGTCACCTTCTAGTACATATATATAGAGAGTATTTCATGTCTTGTTCATTGTCATTCAGATTTATTTCAGTGAATAAATAAAAATCTTAATTAACACTATATGAAATTGTTTCACGTACGCCCGTGCAATATGGGGGAGGTAAATGCAACAACATACGACAGCTACGCAAACTCTAAGTACAATTGCCGGGCCCAATCTACATGCAATACTCCCTATGTCTCGCTCTCACTCTGCGCGCACCGCATCCGTCTGGTCCCTTGTCTTCCTGCTTGCGTTTGCTTGCGTTTATACATATGCATACTTTTAAACAACTAACAAAACTAACAACTTTATCATTACAACACGGGCCCCGTTCTTCATTCCAGCGCACCATATGACTCGCTCAGCAACAACAAAATCATTAAAGGGACAACTCGGGACTCCACCACCATACCCCATATTAAAGCTCGTGGGCCCTCCCTCACACAACATTCAATTCAATTCAACTCAACCTTTGCCGTGTTCAGACATGACGATTTTTTGTGTACAATATCTCCAACAACAACAACAAACCGTGGGGTGAAGGAGAAGATCACTCGATCTTTTTGACCATCCCGGGCGCTTCGCGCCGGTCTACTCTTGTGCATGGGTGACTTAATCCCCAGCCAAGTCCGCAGCGTGCTGAGCTGTTAACAGTCTGCTCATTGTATTAGCTGGTCTCTCCATGCTAATACGGGTAGACTGGACATGGTTTTGAAGTTCCAGGTCACCCCGGTAGAACCCTCTACCAGCCGTGGCCTGGAAGGACCGACCGGACTCCACCGTTCGGGGGCTACCGGGACTACAGGGAAGAGGAAAAAGACCCCCTCAAGATGCCGCAGGGACGCCCTCAGGAGGGCCAAGTGGAAACGGGGAACTGAGAGACACCCAGTTCCCTCCCACTTGGCCTCCGGGCTTGAAGATCAGTCTGCTACAGATGCCACCAGCAAGAGCAGGGACACCGATGTCATTCCAGTTGTCCCTGCCATCGACTTAGCGGCCAGCGGAGACAGGGACGCCGATGACACCCTAGCTGTCCCTGCTGCCCACTTTGAGGTTCGAATGGAGTCACCACCAGATCCATCACAGAACCGGTATCTTCACCCCCTAGAGTGGAAGACAGGCCAGTGACAGCACCAACTCGAACCCGAACAACATCAGAACAAGCCAGATTGGAAGAAATCATTGCTAAGTGTGACATAGTACAAGCAAGAGCAGAGGAAGCCTTGGCACAATCCACTGTGTAGGAACTGTTACATCGGAAGCCTTGGCACAATCCACTGTGTAGGAACTGTTACATCGGAAGCCTTGGCACAATCCACTGTGTAAGGAACTGTTACATCGGAAGCCTTGGCACAATCCACTGTGTAGGAACTGTTACATCGGAAGCCTTGGCACAATCCACTGTGTAGGAACTGTTACATCGGAAACCTTGGCACAATCCACTGTGTAGGAACTGTTACATCGGAAGCCTTGGCACAATCCACTGTGTAGGAACTGTTACATCGGAAGCCTTGGCACAATCTACTGTGTAGGAACTGTTACATCGTAAGCCTTGGCACAATCCACTGTGTAGGAACTGTTACATCGGAAGCCTTGGCACAATCCACTGTGTAGGAACTGTTACATCGGAAGCCTTGGCACAATCCACTGTGTAAGGAACTGTTACATCGGAAGCCTTGGCACAATCCACTGTGTAGGAACTGTTACATCGGAAGCCTTGGCACAATCCACTGTGTAAGGAACTGTTACATCGGAAGCCTTGGCACAATCCACTGTGTAAGGAACTGTTAAATCGGAAATCGTTCTATCACGGTAGTGTGATGGTTCTTGCCTGATTTGTTACGGTTCCTGATGATTGAAAATAATCATTTTTGTGACAAAATCACGCATAATTATAGATATCTTGAATATATTAAACTTTCCTGAATGAACAGAGGCTGCAGTAGTGCCGTGTTATCGAAACCTGAAATCTAGACCACAATTAACTCGGTATTAGCAAGTTAACGCGTTAATATCAACATGTTACCACTGAAAATCAAGCCACGTGGAAGCAATTTCTTTGTTTTTCGTGGCGTATAAAATATGAAACGCATTCTGAACACAAACACTGACTATAAAGTGTACCCGTGTTATTCTTTTGTAAAATAGCTGAGAAAGTATCCCGATAGGGGTTGATAATTGGGAGCTGTAACCTTGTAATCAACACGGTGCGTGTTATGGTTCTATTTCAAACCGATCATGGCTGTGACGGTTCTGTCCATGAGATTTATTCGAACGAACTTGGGTCCGAAAATCGTCTTGTGTATCTGACATTTTAAACCAGATAATGACTGTAGCTTATATAATTTGCATAATAGAACATGTATATTAAGAAATAACACAATAAATACCTAATACGGGAGATTAAGTGACATTAATAGGCAGAAATAAAATGTTGAAAGTCCCGATGAGTATAGTATCATAATCATGCCTGCCTACTATATAAATGACCAATGGTAATATAAATCTACTCCCAGGAGAATATGATATGTTATATTCATTTACTTAATCTGGACATTATTGAAAGATCCAGGTGTGACAATATTTCAATGCCAGCGCCATCATATTTCCTCCTCTGAAGTTCGCCTGAGGGACATTTACACATGTTTGTCGCCCAGACATGAATATAACTTATGAAATCACGTTCAACTGAATCACTGATAGGTTATGACGTGATTGGGGTGGTGGGGGGGGGGGGGGGCTTGGGGAGGGGGTGCTTAATTGGTGTCTATCCCCAACTTTGGTCAAAATGTTCAACAGTTACAAATTTCTTATATTACAATAGATCGGTTTGAAATTTAACACCAACAATATGTTGAAATTGTTCTCTTAATTTGATTTGACAACAATTTAATAGTGGGGATTTTGTCGTTTTTATACTAACATTTGCATACTTTCCTACACTTTAAACATGTAATCAACCATATTTGACACATACAAATGAACACCTCTTCTTTAGAGTTGATCCAAAACTCATGATGGGTGGACATGAAGTAGGGAGCAGGTGTGATCTAGTTTTCTATATCACATTTACCCCCCCCCCCCCCCCCCCCCCAATTGGCAAGAAACTGGTTTAATGGACAAATAATCTAATTCCATTTAATTAATATGCTTTGTATTAAATAATGTATGCTCTTTTGCAAAATAAATAATAGGATTCAAATCGCTGCTCTTTATAGCACATTTAGTCATCAAAGAATTAACATCAATTCGACTGCCCTTGTAACTTTGTCGTAGTGAAATTAATTACTTAAATGACAGAAAACATTCATTGAGTTGAACCACGTACCTTACGCTACCTTTTTCCGTCGCCATCTTGAAACTCCATCGTTTTCTCCACCGATCTTGCACCACTGTGAACATACTCCTTTGGGATACCTCCGGGCCTGCTCCTCCACCGTCATAGTGGTATGTCATTGATATTTATTCCAGCTTGGTCAGGACCACCTGTATTTGGGGGATTCTGTGGGAGGGGCTTCCTTTGGTCAAGTGGCTCCTCGAACTTCTACCCTTCTGGCCTTGGGGGCGCAGCCTATTCTACCTGGGCAATATAAAGGCATTGATGGTGCACCAGAATTTTTGGAGGGGGTAACCTTGGGCAGGAAATAGCACCTTAACCCAAATGCAAGATAATTTGTCTCTTGTCGTGCCAGAGTATAGACCTCTCCCCTAGTACGGTATCCCAACTTGATGCATCCCATTCTGTTGCTGGCGTCGATCCTGACATGCTTTCTCTGCATCACATGGCATCGGCAGATTTTACGACGATGAGCAAGAATCGCGGATCGACAGTGGGTCCACAGGCACACTGTCGGACGAGGATTCTGACGTTCCTCCGGAACGTGATTTTGTAAAAAAGACGAAGACACATGGTCATGTCGTCGATACCAACATATTAATGCTTTGTCATGTCTTACTACATATCTATATAATGACATGTCTATAGTCAACCCGTTGCTGTTGTCATACTCGTGTTGTTTTTGGCATGTTGTGTTGTCTGTTTATGACACACTTTGTTGTTTACCTGTATACAATTAACTGTACTATAATTTTAGGTACTGCAATTACAGTATCCTAGCAAACGTGACTGGTGCTAAGATCATGCTGTTGTCTGTTCTGACATGACTGCCACAGTACCTACTGGTTGTCATCCGTATAGTGATTCGATCGATCACGAGGTCCATGTCAATGCATATAAAAGGGATACCACCCTTTGCTTGTTCGATCGATCACAAGGTCCATGTCAATGCATAAAGGGATACCACCCTCTGCTTGTTCGTTTTCACAGACTTGCGAACTTACACTACACAGAATTCATTGTTAGTTACACGTGTGCTGTGTACTTGGTTTTACTTTGGTTGTGATGTATGGTATAACATGTAAAATAAACACCATTTCACATCTACCTATCCAATTTATGCCCCATACTGTGACTGCGTATGGTTTTGCATTACTTCAGTGATGCATGTTCATGAACATAGCAATTCTCAGTTCTTATCGACTTGGCCATGTATGTATGGCAATCGTACATTGAAATGAATTGGTATATAAATTGTTCCTCAGCTCATGAAATAGGTGTGATAGTGAATCGCATCTACGTGTGACAACACGGAACAGGGTGTATCGGGATGTGTTGTCCATATGATCGTGTGCCAATACTCATATATTCGGCTTATAGTTAATGTTCATGCATGCTCAAAATACTGGGGATATCGCATTCTGAGTGATTGAAATTATCCTATCCGAGCTCTACCGGAATGTCACATTTTACATCCCTCCATTTACTTTAGCAGGCCCACCACCTGTGCCAATCGGTAATTTTACTGTTCGCAGATACAAATGACGACCATTTTGATGATTGCAACTGCTGTGATTTCCATATTTGCTTTGTCCTCCATTCAGCATGATCAATGCTTGTTTTAACTCTGGGGGGGAGGTAGCCAATGGACTGATATTGACCCCGAAAAGGCCTATTTATTGGTTGTATTCGCCAGCGATAGGTATTTTCTGCTTTGTTGGTTAACTCTCCCCCACACGACGTTTCCGTATGACTTGGATATCAAGCTCCAGTATGAGTCACCGTCTGATTGCACAATGACTCAGGCTTGTACTGTAAAGCCACCAGTTGCATGAATACTTTTCAAAACCTGTGTTGCTGCAATATGCGCTTACTGGACTCGGATATAGTATTTTGTTTCAAGAAAATGTTGAATACGCGAGACCCAGAGTGTCCTTAAATTTACCGTCTATATCGCTGATGAATAATTCGATGATGTGTCTTTATTTGATACAGAATTCACAAGTATACACTATACACCCACTTCGGGGCTCTGGGCTTTTCCAACCGCACATATATACTACAATACAGTTTAGAGGTAAACAATATATATTAACCCATATGCGGTAGATACTTCCTTTCTGGAATCCATAATATTCCAACAGCGGATATATATCTGCCGTTTTCTTGGGAGTCTCTGTCCGATAATGTATGTTGGTCAAATTGATGCATGCATGATAATTCTTGGACTCAAGTATATCAGTACAAACATGAATGAATTAGTTATTTGTTTGATATATTTCAATTTTGCATTGGTTTGGCAATAACCGCATGAGTTGTCTACGCAACTTCTGCAACGTTAATTATGTGTCTGTATAGTTGCTTGCTTCGAAGTCTCAGTTGTTCCCGGAAGTGATTCTATGACGAAATAGAATTAATAAATTAAATGAGGCTTCACCCGTGAAGGTGAAGTTTGATTGTGATTCTATGAGGCATAGCATCACGGAGGGATCAATTGCCACCCTCCCAAAAACCCCACCTTCTAAGAAACTATAAGGACACATATTTTGAAGAATGATAATGAGACCACTGTGCAGCACTATCTCAATTGATCCCTCCGTGATTCTATGCCTCATAGAATCACAATCAAACTTCACCTTAACGGGTGAAGCCTCGTTTAATTTATTAATTCTCAATTTTGGGACCTGAGATGTAGTTTTGATAAATTTATAACATTTATACATTTCAAGCGCTTTGGAATAATAAAACCAGCAAGAATTGCCTAGTCTTAGCATTTGAAAGTTAACCATAACTGTATCTAAGCATTTTTCTTAGCTATTATGTATAAAATTCTTACCATTCAAACGCTAAGCAATTCCAATCAATTATGCTACCACATAGTTCTGAATGAATTGCACTTGAAGTGAAATTCAATTACATTACGGGAATTATTTAATAAATGTGTGACGGCCTCTCATATACCAGTCTATTAACGATGATTGATGCAGTGACTATTATAGTACATGGACCAGTCAAGCTTTCCGTGTTACACTCTCTGTAACCAGCATTTATTCATTTCACTTGATTTATTGTGTTGTCATCCAGTTGGGTTTTCAATTTCTGTCGAAAACATAGCCACGTACTGACAAGCTTTCTGTTTTTGGTATTTGAAAACTTAAGCATACCATACAACTACAATTATTGTATTGCTTTTATAAATCTGCACACAGTTGATCAGAGTTACGAATATCAGAATTTGTAATGCGATTTGTTATCTGCTGACTCCATGACTGGCCATTTAATTGTAATATTTATAGAGTTCAAATTCAAAGTTATTTTTAGCTCAACTTGACAAAGTCAAATTTGAGCTAGCTATTGCCATGTGTTGTTGCCATCGTCCATCCGTGCGTACGTCCATCAACGATTTCCGTTGACACAGCTACAGCTAGGCCACATCATTCATTCAATTGTCACCAAACTTCATATAGATCATCGGGTGACCTCTAGATGGAAGCTTACCATATTTTGACAAAATCATGGCTGCATGCTGGCAGCCATCTTGAATTTTACTCTATGCATCACAAAATACTTTGGCATACTACTGCCAACAGTATTTATCCCAAAAACCCCACCTTCTAAGAAACTATAAGGACACAAATTTTGAAGAATGATAATGACACCACTGTGCAGCACTATCTCAATTGATCCCTCCGTGATTCTATGCCTCATACTTTGGCATACTACCCTACTGCCAACATTATTTATCCAATTGATCCCAAACTTCATATGGCTCTTCGCAGTCTCAGGATTGACCCCTCTGGTCACTTAAACATTTAAACTTTCTGGGTACATTATCGACTGTAATGTATGATATTATCCCCTGTCAAAGTTGAGCTACAGCATCATTGACACTTTAATTATTTATTTCAGATGACTAATGCGAAGGAGGATATCTCAGCATACAAGAACAAATCTTACAAAGCAACATATAATCCCTATTCTGTCTAAAAATTGAGCTGGGACCAGTAGAAGTCACTTGCTACGTTAATGTTCTCAATGTCAACTTTAATATTAAAACAGCAACACCAATTCCAAGCATGAGATTTGTCATCTATGGCTATTCCTCCACTCTAGTAGAGTAGGCCTAAAAATTAATATTCCGATTAGGCCAAACAAAAATAGATGTTTGATTTTTTGTTCTGCCCATAGACTGGCATGGGTTAATATACGTTCCCAGGTCCAGAAAATGTAGGGAGAACAGTTGCGAAGCCAGAGCCATAACTCTTTCCCTCCAGAGTAAGTCTTAAAACAACTTCTTCTCAAGAACCATTAAGCTTATATTTGGCATGGAAGGTCCTTGGTTTACTGGGGTTCAGATCTGTTAAAATGGGGTCACTGTGCAAACATGGGCAAAGCCAGGGTCAATATCTTTAAAAAAAAAAATATATAGAGGATCTACAACGAGTCCCCAGTTTATAGCGAAATTTACAAAACGAGTCCAGTAAATTAGGTCTGGACCGAGCCTTTGGCGAGGTCCAGACCTAATTTACTGGACGAGTTTTGTAAATTCCGATATAAACTTGGGACGAGTTGTAGATTCTATTTATTACAAGATCCAAAACCTCGACAAAACATACTTAAATCAACAAATGGGACGCGAAACTAACATCAACTTCTATAAGGCATGCGATGACGTTTCACACAACTCTGCGTTGTTTGCACGCGCAAAGAAATAGTCCCATATAAATAAAGACTCTTTGGAGTATTTAATGGCGTATATTTAACGACATAACTTTTCAAACTCTTCATTCATTATAGTTTGTTGAAATTATATTGGAAGCCATAGTATTTTGAGACGTAGCGTACGGAATGTAAAGAAACCACAAACCGGAAGTCAGAGGTCACCTGGCACTATTTCCTGTTGTTAAACGAACGTTTAATATCACAATTTATAGAATGGGTTTATTGAATGGAATAAAGGTAGGATCATGTAATAAATATATATATATATATATATATAGTCAGATTTAATTTTTTAGATTTAAAGGGGTACTGTACGCCAAATGTTGTTGTTGGTTTCTATAGTCTCCGAGTCTGAGAATAAGGTAACACTTTTTTCATTATTTGAAAGTCTGTTGAGTACGAAGTAGTGTTACGGATGACAAATTTACCGGAATGCAAAAATACAAATTGTCGTTGTCGAGTAATTTTTGTACAGTTTTCAACCAAATGAATCAAATAAAAGTTATATTATAGGCATACTAGTCCCATATAATCATTTAAGTTATTGTATCGTCGCTAGTCAGTGAGTGGCTTGAGTGTTCTCCCCGTATCATCATAATATTTTAAGCGATCGTGTGTGCGATCGGTTTAACAAGCCAGTATCCCTCATTTACTTTATTTGATTACGCAAATTCGTAATTTAATTGACGCCATTTTATGGCTCCAGTCATAAATTCAATTTATATCAAATTATTAACTTTTAAATTATTAAATTTTAAGATAGCCTATTAACCTGAGCGTTTACAGAATACATCTTCGACTCAAATTACTTATGTTTCTATATATTATCGATATTAGATCGTTGTTGTCACCGGAAATTTAATGAAAATGGCGTACAGTACCCCTTTAACTTCTTGCTTAAATTAAAAAAAAAAAATTTAAATGAAAAAAAAAAAACACTTACTCCTTGCTCAATTTTTTTTTTTTTTTAATGAAAATTTTAATTTTAATTTTAAATTTATATTTTGGAAAAACTAATTACTTTATAACAACGTACTGACTATTGTAGTCTTCAGAGTACCAGTCTTCTCCGTCTTTACAGTCTGGTGAGCAACCCCACAGTCATTGACTGTCTTGTCTTGTTACCCCATTTACAATTAGGGTCAAAATCAAAATAAAATGTTCCAACGTGGGCCATTTTTTTCGATGCGGCGATGGCTGAGAACAAAATCTTTTTTTGGCCTTATCACCAAACTTTATTTTAAAAGGGGCGAGAGCGAATATAATTTTTTTTAATTTTTTAATTAGTTTTAAAATACCAAAAGGTGTTTCCATTATGGCGGCTAAATTGATTGAAATAACTATTATACGTTAGATACTATTACTTTGCCAACACACCTGACCCAAGTACAATGAGTTATAATACCAATCAGGTCAACTTGACTTGTGGGAGTGTGTGCATGCGTAAACACCTTACAGGCAGTTGTGCTTTAGCGTAATCTAGGAAGAGTCGCATATTTGATCCGTCTCTGCCATGACATATTTGACGAAACGTGGTTGTTGAACAATTGATATCTATTGGACATTTTGCATGCAATGCAATTATTATGTGTCCATGTGCTGAATCGCTAATGCATTTAGTGTACTCTAGAAGTTGTTTATTTGCCGTACCAACTTCAAACGAATCCATATGGGTAATTTTTCACCGATTGACAGAAAATTTACTTATAACCATTGAACTCCCAAGACCCTACAGATTTTCATCATACAGTCATGTACTCTTGACACATTACGCCCTCCCCTCACATTAGGTAGGTGTTAATTCACTCCTTCATTTCAATGGGGGCACTCTTTAGTAATGGGACATGTTGGGTATGCAGCCAACACACAAACATGTGCATGTAGAATATGTGACAATGTATATAATTGAGTAAAGAATCTTTATATATCTTAAGTAGAGTCTGGTGTCAAAACGGACCCTGAAATGTTGCCAAATTCCCAATTCTGGGAGATTTATTTTATTTGTAGCCACTTTTGGGGTCTATATAGCAAACCTATGGGCAAATTATTGTCCAAAAATTACCCGGTTAGCCCACTTTATAGCGGCCACAAATTAGTCATAAGTAGAATTTGGTGTCACAATTAACAGACCCTAAAATGTTACTATATATTCCGGATTGTGGGAGACCTATGTTATAGGTGGCCCCTTGTGAGGAGAATTTGTCCATAGTAACCCTAGGGGCAAATCATTATAAAAAAATGTCCTCGCTAGCCTATATTATGCCCGGCCACAAATTGGGCGTATTAAAGTAAAGTCTGGCATCAAAATGGACCCAAAAATGTTGCTAAATTTCCGATTGTGGGAGATCTATCATATTTGTGGCTCCTATTGGTGTGAATTCATCCATAGCCAACATAGGGGCAAATCGCTGTCAAAAAAGTACCGAAGTAACCCATTATAACCAGCCAAGAATTGGGCATAAGTATATAGTCTGTCTGGCATCAAAACTGACTCTAAACTGTTGGAAATTCCTGATTGTGGTAGACATATGCAATTGGAGGCCCCTTTTTGGTGTGAATTTGTACATATCCAATCGAGGGGCGAATCATTATGGGAAAAGTATCCGGGTAGCCCATTTTTACCCTGCCACAAATTGGTTGCAAGTAGAGTCTGGAATCCAAACGAAGAGATCTATGCTATTGCATGGTTTGGGGTGAATTCGTCAATAACCACCATTTATCTGGTCGTTGAGACTCGATTTTGAGGTGAACTAATTGTTGACAAGATGTTTTTGGTGTCATTTTGTCTGGCAGAATCTGGGGAACACTTTATCCAAAATCAGCTGAAATCCGCTTTGGGGAATAATTTCTACTGCTCTTTGAAATTGGGTCGTATATATGGCTTTTTGTGTAAATTTTGCTGTTCCTTATTAGTCCAGTCAATATGATGGAAAGAAACACCCAACCGTGAACAAATTGATATGCAATTTCTTTTGGTGTGTTTGAATTTGACTATACCAATATAATGACATAACCAAAATTCCCATGAATCCCAGTGTGGGAAAGTCATCATTTTTGGGTCAAAAGTCAGTAATATGCAAAAAAAAATGGTGAAAATGTAATTTTCTGGTTGAGACTTGGATTTTATGGTGAATCTATATTAAATTGGCAACAAGCTGTTTCAGTGTTATTTTGTCAGGCAGAATCTGGGGAACAATATATCCAAAATTCGCTTTGTGGAAAATTTTCTACATATCTTTGAAATAGGGTCATATTTTTGGCTTTTTTGTGCCAATTGGGAAATTCGTCATTTTTGGGTCAAAACACTAGAATATGTAAAAAAAAAATGGTGAAAACTGGAATTTTGTTAATAAACAAATCTGCCAATAAAAAACACTCAATCAGTTCCCTGACGGCCAAATGTGACCAAATTATAACATACCCAAAATGTCCATGCGTTTCATGAAGGGAATAAAAATATAGAAAATTGGAATTTTTGTACGGGAACCAGGTCGGCCAAAGTGCATCCCCCCAGACTGGCACCCCAGTATAAAACTTGTTCCAATTTTTTTTTCTCTTATGGATTTCTGCTCATACTATTTTTGATGATAACATGTGGCCGTACCAGGCAATATGGTGGCCATTTCCTGGAGTGTGCTAACAATCACTTTAATGTGCTCTAAATTTATTAATGTAACAGAAACCTGCAACAAAAATGCATTATTCGTGTTGCCATAGCATATGCCTGCCAGTTCGTGCATAGTTTGACTCTAAAGCTATAAAATGGCGAATCACAAACCATTATAATAAGTTATATCCCTTGAATTTTTAAATTCGGTCTCTAAAAAGTTTTCAAAATGACAGCGAAAATGTTAACAATTGAAGTGTTTTTTTGTTGTTGATTTTTGTTTTACTTAATCATACGAAATTGAATAAATGTATAGCCAATATGTTGTCATATATGCCACAATACGAATTTCCAGAGTCATCAGCTAGTTTCATAATACATCAAATGAGTGTTGCAAACCATCTAACAAGTGCGCCAAACCATATACAGAATTACAAAACCCATCTAGTATCCACAAACCAACATGTGAGTATCCCAATCCATAAGACGGGTGTCCCATATTCAAATATTGTCCCAAACCATCGAAGGGGTGTCCCAATCCACCAAACGAGTTCACAACGAGCACTACTGTTTAAGTTATGACATGAACAGACATCGGACGTACGGACGGACGGACGGATGGACAGGTGCAAAACAGTATACCCCCCTTTTTAGCTCACCTGAGACGAAGTCTCCGGTGGAGCTATAGTCATCACTCCTCGTCCGTCTGTCCGTCCGTCCGTCCGTCCGTCAACTTTTTAAAAAACATCTCCTCTGAAACCATCATACCGAATTGGTTCATATTTGGTGTGGATGTTCCCTAGGTGACTCTCATTCAAATTTTTTCAAATGAGGTCACTGGGTCAAATAGTTGTGAAACCAGGGCCATAACTCTATTCCTCCCCAGAAATTCTTACAACGACTTCTTGTCCATAACCATTGTGCCGATTTAGCTAATATTTGGTATGGAGGGTCCTTGGGTGACTGGTGTTCAGATTTGTTCAAATGAGGTCACCCGGTCAATTAGTTGAGAAACCAGGGCCATAACTCATAATTCTTACAATGACTTCTTCTAAAAAAATATTTGGCCGATTTAGCTTATATTTGGTACAGAGAGACCTTGGGTGACTGGGGTTCAGATTTGTTCAAATTGGGTCACTGGGTCAATTAGGGGCAGAGCCAGGGACATAACTCTAAAAACCAAAAAATTACATTTTTGCATTTTGATCATATTTGGTGTGGATGTTCCCTAGGTGACTGTCATTCAGATTTGTTCAAATGAGGTCACTGTGTCAAACAGTTGCGAAACCAGAGCCATAACTATATTCCTCCTTGGTAATTCTTATAATGACTTCTTGTCAAGAACCATTATGCCGATTTAGTTTATATTTGGTATGTGGGGTCATTGAATGACTGGGGTTCAGATTTGTTCAAATGGGGTCACTGGATCAAATAGGGGTGGAGCCAGGGCCATAATTCCCCAAAAAATAATAAAAAATTCAGGAACTCCTTGATCAATTTAACATACAAAAAAAAATATCACCCCCCCCCCCCCACATGACCCAGAACCCCACCCTGCCCCCAACCAACAGCATTCCACCCTATCTCACCTCCTAACTCACAGGTAAATAAAGTATTCTGTAGCTATAGGCAGAGTCCCCAGGGAGTGTATTCATGTCATTCATAATTTAAATGAGATTAATGGTGTTATCAATGAAGCACCCTTGTTGTTTACATTATCACTCAGTGGCCATTAAAATCAGATTAATTTCATTTTCTCCAAGAGAAATAATTTGCAGAAGATAAAATTCATGATTGAGGTGCCCAATGGGTGAACATCACCAATTTCAACTGGGGAACTTCAATCTTATTCTAGGTCTTCCATAGCAGTTGAGGGCCTTATCAGAATGAGGTCCCCAGAGGGTGAATTTAGTGATACTAGCCCGCTGTGCAGGATAGCGTCACTAAATTCACCCTCTGGGGACCTCATTCTGCAAATAACAGACAGACTATCTCAAGGCTTGATTGTATAATACAGTGTGTTGCTTGAGGCCAGACATGCACAATGTAGGAACATACATGCTTTTAGTGATGCTATCCCACACAGCGGGCTAGCATCACCAAATTCACCATTTGGAGACCTCATTCTGCTTAGGCCTCATCTTCTGGGAAGTATCTATAGTATCAAATTTACATTGTTGTTAGTTAAATTTCCCTTCTAGGAAGTTTCTATATCCCCTAATTTGCAGAAGATAAAATTCATAATTGAGGGGCCCAATGGGTGAACATCACCAACTTCAACTGGGGAAATTCAATTTTATTCTAGGTCTTCCATAGCAGTTGAGGGCCTTATCAGAATGAGGTCCCCAGAGGGTGAATTTAGCGTCACTAAATTCACCCTCTGGGGACCTCATTCTGCAAATGATAGACACACTATCACACTATTTCAAGGCTTGTTGTATAATACATTGTGTTGCTTGAGGCCAGGCATGCACAATGTAGGAACAGACACGCTTTTTGTGATGCTATCCCGCACAGCAGGCTAGCATCACCAAATTCACCCTCTGGCGACCTCATTCTGCTTAGGCCTCATCTTCTGGCAAGTATCTATAGTATCAAATTTACATTGTTGTTAGTTAAATTTCCCTTCTAGGAAGTTTCTATATCCCCTAATTTGCAGAAGATAAAATTCATAAATGAGGTGCCCAATGGGTGAATATCACCAACTTCAACTGGGGAACTTAATTTTTATCCTTATCAGATTTGTGAAAATGGGATCACAAAGTCAAATAAGGGCAGAGCAAGAGACTTAACTATTTCACTACATAGTAATTCTTAAAATATGTTTGCAAGAACTAGTTGGCTTATATAGAATGGAATGTTCTTCCTTGACTGCAATTCAGATTTTTTTAATGGGGTCACCTGGTCAAATAGGGGCCAAGCGAAGGACAGTTTCCCTCTTAATATGCTTCCTTCACAAGGACCATCAGGTCTATTTGACTGATATTTATGATATGTATGAAGGGGTCTTTGGTGTCTGGGATTCAAATTTATTCAGATGGGGTAAATAGGGTGGGACCAGGGACATAACTATATGTCTCTATTATAATTCTTAAAATGTCTTCTCAAGAGAGTTTGGACTATTTAGCTTACATATAGTATGGAGGAATCAGGAGGATCCTTTAGTGACTGAGATTCAGATTTGTTAAAATGAGGTCAACCTGTCAAGAAATGGCAGGCTATGGGGAGTTAACACTTTTGTGTCTAATAAAATCATCGAAATACCAAATTCATTAAAACATCTACCTTGGAACCACCTGACTGATTGGTCTGACATACATGTATTGTGTTTTGGGTCCATGGATAATTGGGCTTCAAACATGTTTAAATGGTTTTAGAAAAAGGCGCTTGTGAGATTGGAAATTTCCAACAATTGAGAAAGTTTGAGGTGTCGGTTGTGAAATTCCAACCTAAGACTTGGGAGTCTGGATCCCGGTCGGGAGGGAACTTGTTGAGCTGGAGGAGGGGGGTGATCAGTAGTGTACAGTTGGCAATTTCAAGTTGGATTTTTACCAAGCTACATACTTGAAGTCTCTCTAGCCACATATCCTGTTTAAATCTACTTCTTTTAAAGTGATTATGAAAAGTGCTGACTGTTTTGGTCTCCAGAGTCCCAGTCTTATCAGTCTTTGCAGTCTGGTGAGCTACCCCACAGTCATTGACTGTCTTGTTTTTAAAAAGGGGGTATAATTAAACCACCCAGACTGAGGTAGCTAGTGCCCCAAACGATACACAACTGGTGTCTTAACCCACACCTATAGTCCCCCAAACCATGCATCCAGGGACGTGGCTAGAGGCGGTTGTCAGAAACCACACGAGTGGCAGGCATCCAATATGTACCCCATGCTACACAACTACTAGCATCCAAGACATCCGAGGAGTGCCATGCAACACACAACTATCGTCTCAATCCATTCAACTAGAGCGTTCCAAATGGCCCAATCAGTGACCCAATCAGCCACACAGTATCGCAATGCACATAACCAGTGTCTAAAGTCTATAGCGAGTGTCCCAAACCACTCAATGTTAACAAACCACCAACTTGGTGCCCCAAAACCATTCCAACTGAAGTCACAAATCACCCAGCGGGTCACCCAAACCATAAAGCTAGAATCACAATGAGTTCCATATCCATCCAACTGGACAACTGTAAAATTACAAACCAACTACCAACTGTCATCTCAATTCATCTACAATAGTGTATAACAAGAGAGTCAAAGACTGTGGGGTCGCTCACCAGACTGCAAAGACTGATAAGACTGGGACTCTGGAGACCACAACAGTCAGAACTTTTCATAATCACTTTAAAAGAAGTAGATCTAAACAGGATATGTGGCTAGAGAGGCTTCATGTATGTAGATCGGTGAATATCTACCTTGAAATTACCAACTGTACACTACTGATCACCCCCTCCTCCAGCTCAACAATATCTATTATATATTTTGGAAGATCTGTGTGTGTGTATCTGTCTGTAATCGATGGACTCGAAAACGGCCAAACCGATTTCGATGAAACTTGGTATGTGGGGGTATTATCGGCCGGGGGGGGGGGGGGGGGGGGGGTGACATAGGCATATTAATTTTCAGCCGAGGTCAACTTTTCACGTGCCGAGGTCAAATCTGTTTTTACGCTGTGTTACGGGACTTTCATTTGAGTTCGGTGCTAACAAATCGATTCGAAACAGCGCGAATAATAAAATGCCAGTCATAATAATGACACTGTGAGAATCTTTCGTGTTTCCTCTTTCCAACGATATATAATGCGTATGTATCCGTTTTAGTTATCTGCCTCAATTATCAAGAAGAAGTGGTAATATCTTCCATCAGGATAAAAACAATGCGTAACTTCTATGACGTCGTTAGAGGTCATAACGTTAGATCACGTTAACGCTTAACCGGCCGATGCATTTGACTGTTTCAGACGTCTTGGTGATATCTCGGGCAATAGATGAGCGTGTGTATATGAGGCGCGTTTATATACTTGAGTGGAAATCAAATCGGGTTAAACTGGCGGATTTTTACGAACGAAATTTGATGCATAGGGTATCTCGGTATCCGCTGGGCCGATTTCCCGGTATCCGCTGGGCCGATTTCCACCATTTTTGGGGTGTTGGGGTTTGACCCCACCTGACCTTGACCTTCAAAATGGTCAATTTAAGGTCAAAGCCCGGACGAAGTCGGGTCACCTTCTAGTATATATATATAAATAATTTACCATGGAGTTAAATAAAAAAAAAAAAAAAATTTTGGAGTTATGTCCCTGGCCCCACCCACATTTGACCGAGTGGCTTCATTTGAACAAATCTGAACCCCAGTCACCCAAGGATCCTTCATACCAAATATGAACCCATTTGGCCTGATGGTATTTGAGAAGATGTTTAAAGGAATTACTATGGAGGGAAAGAGTTATGGCCCTGGCTTCGTAACTATTTGACCCAGTGACCTCATTTGAATAAATCTGAATGAGAGTCACCTGGGGAACATCTACACCAAATATGAACCCATTGGGTCTTATGGTACCAGTGTTTTTAAAAAGGGGGTATAATTAAACCACCCAGACTGAGGTAGCTAGTGCCCCAAACGATACACAACTGGTCTCTTAACCCACACCTATAGTCCCCCAAACCATGCATCCAGGGACGTGGCTAGAGACGGTTTCCGTGGGGGGGGTGTCCACCTTAGGAAATTCCAATTGCACCCCCCTTGAGTCAGAATCAGACTGAACACAACTTGTGTACCAAGGTAACCAAACCATTCATCGGTTGTCAGAAACCACACGAGTGGCAGGCATCCAATATGTACCCCATGCTACACAACTACTAGCATCCAAGACATCCGAGGAGTGCCATGCAACACACAACTATCGTCTCAATCCATTCAACTAGAGCGTCCCAAATGGCCCAATCAGCCACACAGTATCGCAATGCACATAACCAGTGTCTAAAGTCTATAGCGAGTGTTCCAAACCACTCAATGTTAACAAACCACCAACTTGGTGCCCCAAAACCATTCCAACTGAAGTCACAAATCACCCAAACCATAAAGCTAGAATCACAATGAGTTCCCTATCCATCCAACTGGACAACTGTAAAATTACAAACCAACTACCAACTGTCATCTCAATTCATCTACAATAGTGTATAACAAGAGAGTCAAAGACCGTGGGGTCGCTCACCAGACTGCAAAGACTGATAAGACTGGGACTCTGGAGACCACAACAGTCAGAACTTTTCATAATCACTTTAAAAGAAGTAGATCTAAACAGGATATGTGGCTAGAGAGGCTTCATGTATGTAGATCGGTGAATATCTACCTTGAAATTACCAACTGTACGCTACTGATCACCCCCTCCTCCAGCTCAACAATATATATATATATATATATATATAAATAATTTACCATGGAGTTAAATAAAAAATAAAAAAATAAAATATTTTTTGGAGTTATGTCCCTGGCCCCACCCACATTTGACCGAGTGGCTTCATTTGAACAAATCTGAACCCCAGTCACCCAAGGATCCTTCATACCAAATATGAACCCATTTGGCCTGATGGTATTTGAGAAGATGTTTAAAAGAATTACTATGGAGGGAAAGAGTTATGGCACTGGCTTCGTAACTATTTGACCCAGTGACCTCATTTGAATAAATCTGAATGAGAGTCACCTAGGGAACATCTACACCAAATATGAACCGATTGGGTCTTATGGTACCAGTGTTTTTAAAAAGGGGGTATAATTAAACCACCCAGACTGAGGTAGCTAGTGCCCCAAACGATACACAACTGGTCTCTTAACCCACACCTATAGTCCCCCAAACCATGCATCCAGGGACGTGGCTAGAGACGGTTTCCGTGGGGGGGGTGTCCACCTTAGGAAATTCCAATTGCACCCCCCTTGAGTCAGAATCAGACTGAACACAACTTGTGTACCAAGGTAACCAAACCATTCATCGGTTGTCAGAAACCACACGAGTGGCAGGCATCCAATATGTACCCCATGCTACACAACTACTAGCATCCAAGACATCCGAGGAGTGCCATGCAACACACAACTATCGTCTCAATCCATTCAACTAGAGCGTCCCAAATGGCCCAATCAGCCACACAGTATCGCAATGCACATAACCAGTGTCTAAAGTCTATAGCGAGTGTTCCAAACCACTCAATGTTAACAAACCACCAACTTGGTGCCCCAAAACCATTCCAACTGAAGTCACAAATCACCCAAACCATAAAGCTAGAATCACAATGAGTTCCCTATCCATCCAACTGGACAACTGTAAAATTACAAACCAACTACCAACTGTCATCTCAATTCATCTACAATAGTGTATAACAAGAGAGTCAAAGACCGTGGGGTCGCTCACCAGACTGCAAAGACTGATAAGACTGGGACTCTGGAGACCACAACAGTCAGAACTTTTCATAATCACTTTAAAAGAAGTAGATCTAAACAGGATATGTGGCTAGAGAGGCTTCATGTATGTAGATCGGTGAATATCTACCTTGAAATTACCAACTGTACGCTACTGATCACCCCCTCCTCCAGCTCAACAATATATATATATATATATATATATAAATAATTTACCATGGAGTTAAATAAAAAATAAAAAAATAAAATATTTTTTGGAGTTATGTCCCTGGCCCCACCCACATTTGACCGAGTGGCTTCATTTGAACAAATCTGAACCCCAGTCACCCAAGGATCCTTCATACCAAATATGAACCCATTTGGCCTGATGGTATTTGAGAAGATGTTTAAAAGAATTACTATGGAGGGAAAGAGTTATGGCACTGGCTTCGTAACTATTTGACCCAGTGACCTCATTTGAATAAATCTGAATGAGAGTCACCTAGGGAACATCTACACCAAATATGAACCGATTGGGTCTTATGGTACCAGTGTTTTTAAAAAGGGGGTATAATTAAACCACCCAGACTGAGGTAGCTAGTGCCCCAAACGATACACAACTGGTGTCTTAACCCACACCTATAGTCCCCCAAACCATGCATCCAGGGACGTGGCTAGAGACGGTTTCCGTTGGTGGGGGGTGTCCACCTTAGGAAATTCCAATTGCACCCCCCCCCCCTTGAGTCAGAATCAGACTGAACACAACTTTTGTACCAAGGTAACCAAACCATTCATCGGTTGTCAGAAACCACACGAGTGGCAGGCATCCAATATGTACCCCATACTACACAACTACTAGCATCCAAGACATCCGAGGAGTGCCATGCAACACACAACTATCGTCTCAATCCATTCAACTAGAGCGTCCCAAATGGCCCAATCAGCCACACAGTATCGCAATGCACATAACCAGTGTCTAAAGTCTATAGCGAGTGTTCCAAACCACTCAATGTTAACAAACCACAAACTTGGTGCCCCAAAACCATTCCAACTGAAGTCACAAATCACCCAGCGGGTCACCCAAACCATAAAGCTAGAATCACAATGAGTTCCCTATCCATCCAACTGGACAACTGTAAAATTACAAAGCAACTACCAACTGTCATCTCAATTCATCTACAATAGTGTATAACAAGATAGTCAAAGACTGTGGGGCCGCTCACCAGACTGCAAAGACTGATAAGACTGGGACTCTGGAGACCACAACAGTCAGAACTGTTCATAATCACTTTAAAAGAAGTAGATCTAAACAGGATATGTGGCTAGAGAGGCTTCATGTATGTAGATCGGTGAATATCTACCTTGAAATTACCAACTGTACGCTACTGATCACCCCCTCCTCCAGCTCAACAATATATATATATATATATATATATATATATAAATAATTTACCATGGAGTTAAATAAAAAATTAAATATTTTTTGGAGTTATGTCCCTGGCCCCACCCACATTTGACCGAGTGGCTTCATTTGAAAAAATCTGAACCCCAGTCACCCAAGGATCCTTCATACCAAATATGAACCCATTTGGCCTGATGGTATTTGAGAAGATGTTTAAAAGAATTACTATGGAGGGAAAGAGTTATGGCCCTGGCTTCGTAACTATTTGACCCAGTGGTCTCATTTGAATAAATCTGAATGAGAGTCACCTAGGGAACATCTACACCAAATATGAACCCATTGGGTCTTATGTACCCAGTGTTTTTAAAAAGGGGGTATAATTAAACCACCCAGACTGATGTAGACTGAGGTAGCTAGTGACCCAAACGATACACAACTGGTGTCTTAACCCACACCTATAGTCCCCCAAACCATGCACCCAGGGACGTGGCTAGAGACGGTTTCCGTTGGGGGGGTGTCCACCTTAGGAAATTCCAATTGCACCCCCCCCCCCCTTGCGTCAGAATCATACTGAACACAACTTTTGTACCAAGGTAACCAAACCATTCATCGGTTGTCAGAAACCACACGAGTTGCAGGCATCCAATATGTACCCCATGCTACACAACTACTAGCATCCAAGATATCCGAGGAGTGCCATGCAACACACAACTATCGTCTCAATCCATTCAACTAGAGCGTCCCAAATGGCCCAATCAGTGACCCAATCAGCCACACAGTATCGCAATGCACATAACCAGTGTCTAAAGTCTATAGCGAGTGTTCCAAACCACTCAATGTTAACAAACCACAAACTTGGTGCCCCAAAACCATTCCAACTGAAGTCACAAATCACCCAGCGGGTCACCCAAATCATAAAGCTAGAATCACAATGAGTTCCCTATCCATCCAACTGGACAACTGTAAAATTACAAACCAACTACCAACTGTCATCTCAATTCATCTACAATAGTGTATAACAAGAGAGTCAAAGAATGTGGCGCCGCTCACCAGACTGCAAAGACTGATAAGACTGGGACTCTGGAGACCACAACAGTCAGAACTTTTCATAATCACTTTAAAAGAAGTAGATCTAAACAGGATATGTGGCTAGAGAGGCTTCATGTATGTAGATCGGTGAATATCTACCTTGAAATTACCAACTGTACGCTACTGATCACCCCCTTCTCCAGCTCAACAATATATATATATATATAAATAATTTACCATGGAGTTAAATACAAAATTAAAAAAAAATTGGAGTTATGTCCCTGGCCCCACCCACATTTGACCGAGTGGCTTCATTTGAACAAATCTGAACCCCAGTCACACAAGGATCCTTCATACCAAATATGAACCCATTTGGCCTGATGGTATTTGAGAAGATGTTTAAAAGAATTACTATGGAGGGAAAGAGTTATGGCCCTGGCTTCGTAACTATTTGACCCAGTGACCTCATTTGAATAAATCTGAATGAGAGTCACCTAGGGAACATCTACACCAAATATGAACCCATTGTTCTTATGGTACCAGTGTTTTTAAAAACGGGGTATAATTAAACCATCCATACTGATGTAGACTGAGGTAGCTAGTGCCCCAAACGATACACAACTGGTGTCTTAACCCACACCTATAGTCCCCCAAACCATGCATCCAGGGACGTGGCTAGATACGGTTTCCGTTGGGGGGTGTGTCCACCTTAGGAAATTCCAATTGCACCCCCCCCCCCCCCCCTTGAGTCAGAATCAGACTGAACACAACATTTGTACCAAGGTAACCAAACCATTCATCGGTTGTCAGAAACCACACGAGTGGCAGGCATCCAATATGTACCCCATGCTACACAACTACTAGCATCCAAGACATCCGAGGAGTGCCATGCAACACACAACTATCGTCTCAATCCATTCAACTAGAGCCTCCCAAATGGCCCAATCAGCCACACAGTATCGCAATGCACATAACCAGTGTCTAAAGTCTATAGCGAGTGTTCCAAACCACTCAATGTTAACAAACCACCAACTTGGTGCCCCAAAACCATTCCAACTGAAGTCACAAATCACCCAGCGGGTCACCCAAACCATAAAGCTAGAATCACAATGAGTTCCCTATCCATCCAACTGGACAACTGTAAAATTACAAACCAACTACCAACTGTCATCTCAATTCATCTACAATAGTGTATAACAAGAGAGTCAAAGACCGTGGGGTCGCTCACCAGACTGCAAAGACTGATAAGACTGGGACTCTGGAGACCACAACAGTCAGAACTTTTCATAATCACTTTAAAAGAAGTAGATCTAAACAGGATATGTGGCTAGAGAGGCTTCATGTGTGTAGATCGGTGAATATCTACCTTGAAATTACCAACTGTACGCTACTGATCACCCCCTCCTCCAGATCAACAATATATATATATATATATAAATAATTTACCATGGAGTTAAATACAAAATTAAAAAATTAAATATTTTTTGGAGTTATGTCCCTGGCCCCACCCACATTTGACCGAGTGGCTTCATTTGAACAAATCTGAACCCCAGTCACCCAAGGATCCTTCATACCAAATATGAACCCATTTGGCCTGATGGTATTTGAGAAGATGTTTAAAAGAATTACTATGGAGGGAAAGAGTTATGGCACTGGCTTCGTAACTATTTGACCCAGTGACCTCATTTGAATAAATCTGAATGAGAGTCACCTAGGGAACATCTACACCAAATATGAACCGATTGGGTCTTATGGTACCAGTGTTTTTAAAAAGGGGGTATAATTAAACCACCCAGACTGAGGTAGCTAGTGCCCCAAACGATACACAACTGGTGTCTTAACCCACACCTATAGTCCCCCAAACCATGCATCCAGGGACGTGGCTAGAGACGGTTTCCGTTGGTGGGGGGTGTCCACCTTAGGAAATTCCAATTGCACCCCCCCCCCCCCTTGAGTCAGAATCAGACTGAACACAACTTTTGTACCAAGGTAACCAAACCATTCATCGGTTGTCAGAAACCACACGAGTGGCAGGCATCCAATATGTACCCCATACTACACAACTACTAGCATCCAAGACATCCGAGGAGTGCCATGCAACACACAACTATCGTCTCAATCCATTCAACTAGAGCGTCCCAAATGGCCCAATCAGCCACACAGTATCGCAATGCACATAACCAGTGTCTAAAGTCTATAGCGAGTGTTCCAAACCACTCAATGTTAACAAACCACAAACTTGGTGCCCCAAAACCATTCCAACTGAAGTCACAAATCACCCAGCGGGTCACCCAAACCATAAAGCTAGAATCACAATGAGTTCCCTATCCATCCAACTGGACAACTGTAAAATTACAAAGCAACTACCAACTGTCATCTCAATTCATCTACAATAGTGTATAACAAGATAGTCAAAGACTGTGGGGCCGCTCACCAGACTGCAAAGACTGATAAGACTGGGACTCTGGAGACCACAACAGTCAGAACTGTTCATAATCACTTTAAAAGAAGTAGATCTAAACAGGATATGTGGCTAGAGAGGCTTCATGTATGTAGATCGGTGAATATCTACCTTGAAATTACCAACTGTACGCTACTGATCACCCCCTCCTCCAGCTCAACAATATATATATATATATATATATATATATATATAAATAATTTACCATGGAGTTAAATAAAAAATTAAATATTTTTTGGAGTTATGTCCCTGGCCCCACCCACATTTGACCGAGTGGCTTCATTTGAAAAAATCTGAACCCCAGTCACCCAAGGATCCTTCATACCAAATATGAACCCATTTGGCCTGATGGTATTTGAGAAGATGTTTAAAAGAATTACTATGGAGGGAAAGAGTTATGGCCCTGGCTTCGTAACTATTTGACCCAGTGGTCTCATTTGAATAAATCTGAATGAGAGTCACCTAGGGAACATCTACACCAAATATGAACCCATTGGGTCTTATGTACCCAGTGTTTTTAAAAAGGGGGTATAATTAAACCACCCAGACTGATGTAGACTGAGGTAGCTAGTGACCCAAACGATACACAACTGGTGTCTTAACCCACACCTATAGTCCCCCAAACCATGCACCCAGGGACGTGGCTAGAGACGGTTTCCGTTGGGGGGGTGTCCACCTTAGGAAATTCCAATTGCACCCCCCCCCCCCCCCCCCCTTGCGTCAGAATCATACTGAACACAACTTTTGTACCAAGGTAACCAAACCATTCATCGGTTGTCAGAAACCACACGAGTTGCAGGCATCCAATATGTACCCCATGCTACACAACTACTAGCATCCAAGATATCCGAGGAGTGCCATGCAACACACAACTATCGTCTCAATCCATTCAACTAGAGCGTCCCAAATGGCCCAATCAGTGACCCAATCAGCCACACAGTATCGCAATGCACATAACCAGTGTCTAAAGTCTATAGCGAGTGTTCCAAACCACTCAATGTTAACAAACCACAAACTTGGTGCCCCAAAACCATTCCAACTGAAGTCACAAATCACCCAGCGGGTCACCCAAATCATAAAGCTAGAATCACAATGAGTTCCCTATCCATCCAACTGGACAACTGTAAAATTACAAACCAACTACCAACTGTCATCTCAATTCATCTACAATAGTGTATAACAAGAGAGTCAAAGAATGTGGCGCCGCTCACCAGACTGCAAAGACTGATAAGACTGGGACTCTGGAGACCACAACAGTCAGAACTTTTCATAATCACTTTAAAAGAAGTAGATCTAAACAGGATATGTGGCTAGAGAGGCTTCATGTATGTAGATCGGTGAATATCTACCTTGAAATTACCAACTGTACGCTACTGATCACCCCCTTCTCCAGCTCAACAATATATATATATATATAAATAATTTACCATGGAGTTAAATACAAAATTAAAAAAAAATTGGAGTTATGTCCCTGGCCCCACCCACATTTGACCGAGTGGCTTCATTTGAACAAATCTGAACCCCAGTCACACAAGGATCCTTCATACCAAATATGAACCCATTTGGCCTGATGGTATTTGAGAAGATGTTTAAAAGAATTACTATGGAGGGAAAGAGTTATGGCCCTGGCTTCGTAACTATTTGACCCAGTGACCTCATTTGAATAAATCTGAATGAGAGTCACCTAGGGAACATCTACACCAAATATGAACCCATTGTTCTTATGGTACCAGTGTTTTTAAAAACGGGGTATAATTAAACCATCCATACTGATGTAGACTGAGGTAGCTAGTGCCCCAAACGATACACAACTGGTGTCTTAACCCACACCTATAGTCCCCCAAACCATGCATCCAGGGACGTGGCTAGATACGGTTTCCGTTGGGGGGGTGTGTCCACCTTAGGAAATTCCAATTGCACCCCCCCCCCTTGAGTCAGAATCAGACTGAACACAACATTTGTACCAAGGTAACCAAACCATTCATCGGTTGTCAGAAACCACACGAGTGGCAGGCATCCAATATGTACCCCATGCTACACAACTACTAGCATCCAAGACATCCGAGGAGTGCCATGCAACACACAACTATCGTCTCAATCCATTCAACTAGAGCCTCCCAAATGGCCCAATCAGCCACACAGTATCGCAATGCACATAACCAGTGTCTAAAGTCTATAGCGAGTGTTCCAAACCACTCAATGTTAACAAACCACCAACTTGGTGCCCCAAAACCATTCCAACTGAAGTCACAAATCACCCAGCGGGTCACCCAAACCATAAAGCTAGAATCACAATGAGTTCCCTATCCATCCAACTGGACAACTGTAAAATTACAAACCAACTACCAACTGTCATCTCAATTCATCTACAATAGTGTATAACAAGAGAGTCAAAGACCGTGGGGTCGCTCACCAGACTGCAAAGACTGATAAGACTGGGACTCTGGAGACCACAACAGTCAGAACTTTTCATAATCACTTTAAAAGAAGTAGATCTAAACAGGATATGTGGCTAGAGAGGCTTCATGTGTGTAGATCGGTGAATATCTACCTTGAAATTACCAACTGTACGCTACTGATCACCCCCTCCTCCAGATCAACAATATATATATATATATAAATAATTTACCATGGAGTTAAATACAAAATTAAAAAATTAAATATTTTTTGGAGTTATGTCCCTGGCCCCACCCACATTTGACCGAGTGGCTTCATTTGAAAAAATCTGAACCCCAGTCACCCAAGGATCCTTCATACCAAATATGAACCCATTTGGCCTGATGGTATTTGAGAAGATGTTTAAAAGAATTACTATGGAGGGAAAGAGTTATGGCCCTGGCTTCGTAACTATTTGACCCAGTGGTCTCATTTGAATAAATCTGAATGAGAGTCACCTAGGGAACATCTACACCAAATATGAACCCATTGGGTCTTATGTACCCAGTGTTTTTAAAAAGGGGGTATAATTAAACCACCCAGACTGATGTAGACTGAGGTAGCTAGTGACCCAAACGATACACAACTGGTGTCTTAACCCACACCTATAGTCCCCCAAACCATGCACCCAGGGACGTGGCTAGAGACGGTTTCCGTTGGGGGGGTGTCCACCTTAGGAAATTCCAATTGCACCCCCCCCCCCCCCCTTGCGTCAGAATCATACTGAACACAACTTTTGTACCAAGGTAACCAAACCATTCATCGGTTGTCAGAAACCACACGAGTTGCAGGCATCCAATATGTACCCCATGCTACACAACTACTAGCATCCAAGATATCCGAGGAGTGCCATGCAACACACAACTATCGTCTCAATCCATTCAACTAGAGCGTCCCAAATGGCCCAATCAGTGACCCAATCAGCCACACAGTATCGCAATGCACATAACCAGTGTCTAAAGTCTATAGCGAGTGTTCCAAACCACTCAATGTTAACAAACCACAAACTTGGTGCCCCAAAACCATTCCAACTGAAGTCACAAATCACCCAGCGGGTCACCCAAATCATAAAGCTAGAATCACAATGAGTTCCCTATCCATCCAACTGGACAACTGTAAAATTACAAACCAACTACCAACTGTCATCTCAATTCATCTACAATAGTGTATAACAAGAGAGTCAAAGAATGTGGCGCCGCTCACCAGACTGCAAAGACTGATAAGACTGGGACTCTGGAGACCACAACAGTCAGAACTTTTCATAATCACTTTAAAAGAAGTAGATCTAAACAGGATATGTGGCTAGAGAGGCTTCATGTATGTAGATCGGTGAATATCTACCTTGAAATTACCAACTGTACGCTACTGATCACCCCCTTCTCCAGCTCAACAATATATATATATATATAAATAATTTACCATGGAGTTAAATACAAAATTAAAAAAAAATTGGAGTTATGTCCCTGGCCCCACCCACATTTGACCGAGTGGCTTCATTTGAACAAATCTGAACCCCAGTCACACAAGGATCCTTCATACCAAATATGAACCCATTTGGCCTGATGGTATTTGAGAAGATGTTTAAAAGAATTACTATGGAGGGAAAGAGTTATGGCCCTGGCTTCGTAACTATTTGACCCAGTGACCTCATTTGAATAAATCTGAATGAGAGTCACCTAGGGAACATCTACACCAAATATGAACCCATTGTTCTTATGGTACCAGTGTTTTTAAAAACGGGGTATAATTAAACCATCCATACTGATGTAGACTGAGGTAGCTAGTGCCCCAAACGATACACAACTGGTGTCTTAACCCACACCTATAGTCCCCCAAACCATGCATCCAGGGACGTGGCTAGATACGGTTTCCGTTGGGGGGGTGTGTCCACCTTAGGAAATTCCAATTGCACCCCCCCCCCCTTGAGTCAGAATCAGACTGAACACAACATTTGTACCAAGGTAACCAAACCATTCATCGGTTGTCAGAAACCACACGAGTGGCAGGCATCCAATATGTACCCCATGCTACACAACTACTAGCATCCAAGACATCCGAGGAGTGCCATGCAACACACAACTATCGTCTCAATCCATTCAACTAGAGCCTCCCAAATGGCCCAATCAGCCACACAGTATCGCAATGCACATAACCAGTGTCTAAAGTCTATAGCGAGTGTTCCAAACCACTCAATGTTAACAAACCACCAACTTGGTGCCCCAAAACCATTCCAACTGAAGTCACAAATCACCCAGCGGGTCACCCAAACCATAAAGCTAGAATCACAATGAGTTCCCTATCCATCCAACTGGACAACTGTAAAATTACAAACCAACTACCAACTGTCATCTCAATTCATCTACAATAGTGTATAACAAGAGAGTCAAAGACCGTGGGGTCGCTCACCAGACTGCAAAGACTGATAAGACTGGGACTCTGGAGACCACAACAGTCAGAACTTTTCATAATCACTTTAAAAGAAGTAGATCTAAACAGGATATGTGGCTAGAGAGGCTTCATGTGTGTAGATCGGTGAATATCTACCTTGAAATTACCAACTGTACGCTACTGATCACCCCCTCCTCCAGATCAACAATATATATATATATATAAATAATTTACCATGGAGTTAAATACAAAATTAAAAAATTAAATATTTTTTGGAGTTATGTCCCTGGCCCCACCCACATTTGACCGAGTGGCTTCATTTGAACAAATCTGAACCCCAGTCACCCAAGGATCCTTCATACCAAATATGAACCCATTTGGCCTGATCGTATTTGAGAAGATGTTTAAAAGAATTACTATGGAGGGAAAGAGTTATGGCACTGGCTTCGTAACTATTTGACCCAGTGACCTCATTTGAATAAATCTGAATGAGAGTCACCTAGGGAACATCTACACCAAATATGAACCGATTGGGTCTTATGGTACCAGTGTTTTTAAAAAGGGGGTATAAATAAACCACCCAGACTGATGTAGACTGAGGTAGCTAGTGCCCCAAACGATACACAACTGGTGTCTTAACCCACACCTATAGTCCCCCAAACCATGCATCCAGGGACGTGGCTAGAGACGGTTTCCGTTGGGGGAGTGTCCACCTTAGGAAATTCCAATTGCACCCACCCCCCCCCCCCTTGAGTCAGAATCAGACTGAACACAACTTTTGTACCAAGGTAACCAAACCATTCATCGGTTGTCAGAAACCACACGAGTGGCAGGCATCCAATATGTACCCCATGCTACACAACTACTAGCATCCAAGACATCCGAGGAGTGCCATGCAACACACAACTATCGTCTCAATCCATTCAACTAGAGCGTCCCAAAATGGCCCAATCAGTGACCCAATCAGCCACACAGTATCGCAATGCACATAACCAGTGTCTAAAGTCTATAGCGAGTGTTCCAAACCACTCAATGTTAACAAACCACAAACTTGGTGCCCCAAAACCATTCCAACTGAAGTCACAAATCACCCAGCGGGTCACCCAAACCATAAAGCTAGAATCACAATGAGTTCCCTATCCATCCAACTGGACAACTGTAAAATTACAAAGCAACTACCAACTGTCATCTCAATTCATCTACAATAGTGTATAACAAGAGAGTCAAAGACTGTGGGGCCGCTCACCAGACTGCAAAGACTGATAAGACTGGGACTCTGGAGACCACAACAGTCAGAACTTTTCATAATCACTTTAAAAGAAGTAGATCTAAACAGGATATGTGGCTAGAGAGGCTTCATGTATGTAGATCGGTGAATATCTACCTTGAAATTACCAACTGTACGCTACTGATCACCCCCTCCTCCAGCTCAACAATATATATATATATATATATATATATATATATATATACAAATAATTTACCATGGAGTTAAATAAAAAATTAAATATTTTTTGGAGTTATGTCCCTGGCCCCACCCACATTTGACCGAGTGGCTTCATTTGAACAAATCTGAACCCCAGTCACCCAAGGATCCTTCATACCAAATATGAACCCATTTGGCCTGATGGTATTTGAGAAGATGTTTAAAAGAATTACTATGGAGGGAAAGAGTTATGGCCCTGTCTTCGTAACTATTTGACCCAGTGACCTCATTTGAATAAATCTGAATGAGAGTCACCTAGGGAACATCTACACCAAATATGAACCCATTGGGTCTTATGGTACCAGTGTTTTTAAAAAGGGGGTATAATTAAACCACCCAGACTGATGTAGACTGAGGTAGCTAGTGCCCCAAACGATACACAACTGGTGTCTTAACCCACACCTATAGTCCCCCAAACCATGCACCCAGGGACGTGGCTAGAGACGGTATCCGTTGGGGGGTGTCCACCTTAGGAAATTCCAATTGCACCCCCCCCCCCCCCCCCTTGAGTCAGAATCATACTGAACACAACTTTTGTACCAAGGTGACCAAACCATTCATCGGTTGTCAGAAACCACACGAGTGGCAGGCATCCAATATGTACCCCATGCTACACAACTACTAGCATCCAAGACATCCGAGGAGTGCCATGCAACACACAACTATCGTCTCAATCCATTCAACTAGAGCGTCCCAAATGGCCCAATCAGTGACCCAATCAGCCACACAGTATCGCAATGCACATAACCAGTGTCTAAAGTCTATAGCGAGTGTTCCAAACCACTCAATGTTAACAAACCACAAACTTGGTGCCCCAAAACCATTCCAACTGAAGTCACAAATCACCCAGCGGGTCACCCAAACCATAAAGCTAGAATCACAATGAGTTCCCTATCCATCCAACTGGACAACTGTAAAATTACAAAGCAACTACCAACTGTCATCTCAATTCATCTACAATAGTGTATAACAAGATAGTCAAAGACTGTTGGGCCGCTCACCAGACTGCAAAGACTGATAAGACTGGGACTCTGGAGACCACAACAGTCAGAACTTTTCATAATCACTTTAAAAGAAGTAGATATAAACAGGATATGTGGCTAGAGAGGCTTCATGTATGTAGATCGGTGAATATCTACCTTGAAATTACCAACTGTACGCTACTGATCAACCCCTCCTCCAGCTCAACAATATATATATATATATATAAATAATTTACCATGGAGTTAAATAAAAAATTAAATATTTTTTGGAGTTATGTCCCTGGCCCCACCCACATTTGACCGAGTGGCTTCATTTGAACAAATCTGAACCCCAGTCACCCAAGGATCCTTCATACCAAATATGAACCCATTTGGCCTGATGGTATTTGAGAAGATGTTCAAAAGAATTACTATGGAGGGAAAGAGTTATGGCCCTGGCTTCGTAACTATTTGACCCAGTGGTCTCATTTGAATAAATCTGAATGAGAGTCACCTAGGGAACATCTACACCAAATATGAACCCATTGGGTCTTATGTACCCAGTGTTTTTAAAAAGGGGGTATAATTAAACCACCCAGACTGATGTAGACTGAGGTAGCTAGTGCCCCAAACGATACACAACTGGTGTCTTAATCCACACCTATAGTCCCCCCAAACCATGCACGCAGGGACGTGGCTAGAGACGGTTTCCGTTGGGGGGGGTGTCCACCTTAGGAAATTCCAATTGCACCCCCCCCCCTTGAGTCAGAATCATACTGAACACAACTTTTGTACCAAGGTAACCAAACCATTCATCGGTTGTCAGAAACCACACGAGTTGCAGGCATCCAATATGTACCCCATGCTACACAACTACTTGCATCCAAGATATCCGAGGAGTGCCATGCAACACACAACTATCGTCTCAATCCATTCAACTAGAGCGTCCCAAATGGCCCAATCAGTGACCCAATCAGCCACACAGTATCGCAATGCACATAACCAGTGTCTAAAGTCTATAGCGAGTGTTCCAAACCACTCAATGTTAACAAACCACAAACTTGGTGCCCCAAAACCATTCCAACTGAAGTCACAAATCACCCAGCGGGTCACCCAAACCATAAAGCTAGAATCACAATGAGTTCCCTATCCATCCAACTGGACAACTGTAAAATTACAAACCAACTACCAACTGTCATCTCAATTCATCTACAATAGTGTAAAACAAGAGAGTCAAAGACTGTGGGGCCGCTCACCAGACTGCAAAGACTGATAAGACTGGGACTCTGGAGACCACAACAGTCAGAACTTTTCATAATCACTTTAAAAGAAGTAGATCTAAACAGGATATGTGGCTAGAGAGGCTTCATGTATGTAGATCGGTGAATATCTACCTTGAAATTACCAACTGTACGCTACTGATCACCCCCTCCTCCAGCTCAACAATATATATATATATATAAATAATTTACCATGGAGTTAAATACAAAATTAAAAAAAAATTGGAGTTATGTCCCTGGCCCCACCCACATTTGACCGAGTGGCTTCATTTGAACAAATCTGAACCCCAGTCACACAAGGATCCTTCATACCAAATATGAACCCATTTGGCCTGATGGTATTTGAGAAGATGTTTAAAAGAATTACTATGGAGGGAAAGAGTTATGGCCCTGGCTTCGTAACTATTTGACCCAGTGACCTCATTTGAATAAATCTGAATGAGAGTCACCTAGGGAACATCTACACCAAATATGAACCCATTGTTCTTATGGTACCAGTGTTTTTAAAAACGGGGTATAATTAAACCATCCATACTGATGTAGACTGAGGTAGCTAGTGCCCCAAACGATACACAACTGGTGTCTTAACCCACACCTATAGTCCCCCCAAACCATGCATCCAGGGACGTGGCTAGATACGGTTTCCGTTGGGGGGGGTGTGTCCACCTTAGGAAATTCCAATTGCACCCCCCCCCCCCTTTGAGTCAGAATCAGACTGAACACAACATTTGTACCAAGGTAACCAAACCATTCATCGGTTGTCAGAAACCACACGAGTGGCAGGCATCCAATATGTACCCCATGCTACACAACTACTAGCATCCAAGACATCCGAGGAGTGCCATGCAACACACAACTATCGTCTCAATCCATTCAACTAGAGCCTCCCAAATGGCCCAATCAGCCACACAGTATCGCAATGCACATAACCAGTGTCTAAAGTCTATAGCGAGTGTTCCAAACCACTCAATGTTAACAAACCACCAACTTGGTGCCCCAAAACCATTCCAACTGAAGTCACAAATCACCCAGCGGGTCACCCAAACCATAAAGCTAGAATCACAATGAGTTCCCTATCCATCCAACTGGACAACTGTAAAATTACAAACCAACTACCAACTGTCATCTCAATTCATCTACAATAGTGTATAACAAGAGAGTCAAAGACCGTGGGGTCGCTCACCAGACTGCAAAGACTGATAAGACTGGGACTCTGGAGACCACAACAGTCAGAACTTTTCATAATCACTTTAAAAGAAGTAGATCTAAACAGGATATGTGGCTAGAGAGGCTTCATGTGTGTAGATCGGTGAATATCTACCTTGAAATTACCAACTGTACGCTACTGATCACCCCCTCCTCCAGATCAACAATATATATATATATATATAATAATTTACCATGGAGTTAAATACAAAATTAAAAAATTAAATATTTTTTGGAGTTATGTCCCTGGCCCCACCCACATTTGACCGAGTGGCTTCATTTGAACAAATCTGAACCCCAGTCACCCAAGGATCCTTCATACCAAATATGAACCCATTTGGCCTGATGGTATTTGAGAAGATGTTTAAAAGAATTACTATGGAGGGAAAGAGTTATGGCACTGGCTTCGTAACTATTTGACCCAGTGACCTCATTTGAATAAATCTGAATGAGAGTCACCTAGGGAACATCTACACCAAATATGAACCGATTGGGTCTTATGGTACCAGTGTTTTTAAAAAGGGGGTATAATTAAACCACCCAGACTGAGGTAGCTAGTGCCCCAAACGATACACAACTGGTGTCTTAACCCACACCTATAGTCCCCCAAACCATGCATCCAGGGACGTGGCTAGAGACGGTTTCCGTTGGTGGGGGGTGTCCACCTTAGGAAATTCCAATTGCACCCCCCCCCCCCCCTTGAGTCAGAATCAGACTGAACACAACTTTTGTACCAAGGTAACCAAACCATTCATCGGTTGTCAGAAACCACACGAGTGGCAGGCATCCAATATGTACCCCATACTACACAACTACTAGCATCCAAGACATCCGAGGAGTGCCATGCAACACACAACTATCGTCTCAATCCATTCAACTAGAGCGTCCCAAATGGCCCAATCAGCCACACAGTATCGCAATGCACATAACCAGTGTCTAAAGTCTATAGCGAGTGTTCCAAACCACTCAATGTTAACAAACCACAAACTTGGTGCCCCAAAACCATTCCAACTGAAGTCACAAATCACCCAGCGGGTCACCCAAACCATAAAGCTAGAATCACAATGAGTTCCCTATCCATCCAACTGGACAACTGTAAAATTACAAAGCAACTACCAACTGTCATCTCAATTCATCTACAATAGTGTATAACAAGATAGTCAAAGACTGTGGGGCCGCTCACCAGACTGCAAAGACTGATAAGACTGGGACTCTGGAGACCACAACAGTCAGAACTGTTCATAATCACTTTAAAAGAAGTAGATCTAAACAGGATATGTGGCTAGAGAGGCTTCATGTATGTAGATCGGTGAATATCTACCTTGAAATTACCAACTGTACGCTACTGATCACCCCCTCCTCCAGCTCAACAATATATATATATATATATATATATATATATATATAAATAATTTACCATGGAGTTAAATAAAAAATTAAATATTTTTTGGAGTTATGTCCCTGGCCCCACCCACATTTGACCGAGTGGCTTCATTTGAAAAAATCTGAACCCCAGTCACCCAAGGATCCTTCATACCAAATATGAACCCATTTGGCCTGATGGTATTTGAGAAGATGTTTAAAAGAATTACTATGGAGGGAAAGAGTTATGGCCCTGGCTTCGTAACTATTTGACCCAGTGGTCTCATTTGAATAAATCTGAATGAGAGTCACCTAGGGAACATCTACACCAAATATGAACCCATTGGGTCTTATGTACCCAGTGTTTTTAAAAAGGGGGTATAATTAAACCACCCAGACTGATGTAGACTGAGGTAGCTAGTGACCCAAACGATACACAACTGGTGTCTTAACCCACACCTATAGTCCCCCAAACCATGCACCCAGGGACGTGGCTAGAGACGGTTTCCGTTGGGGGGGTGTCCACCTTAGGAAATTCCAATTGCACCCCCCCCCCCCCTTGCGTCAGAATCATACTGAACACAACTTTTGTACCAAGGTAACCAAACCATTCATCGGTTGTCAGAAACCACACGAGTTGCAGGCATCCAATATGTACCCCATGCTACACAACTACTAGCATCCAAGATATCCGAGGAGTGCCATGCAACACACAACTATCGTCTCAATCCATTCAACTAGAGCGTCCCAAATGGCCCAATCAGTGACCCAATCAGCCACACAGTATCGCAATGCACATAACCAGTGTCTAAAGTCTATAGCGAGTGTTCCAAACCACTCAATGTTAACAAACCACAAACTTGGTGCCCCAAAACCATTCCAACTGAAGTCACAAATCACCCAGCGGGTCACCCAAATCATAAAGCTAGAATCACAATGAGTTCCCTATCCATCCAACTGGACAACTGTAAAATTACAAACCAACTACCAACTGTCATCTCAATTCATCTACAATAGTGTATAACAAGAGAGTCAAAGAATGTGGCGCCGCTCACCAGACTGCAAAGACTGATAAGACTGGGACTCTGGAGACCACAACAGTCAGAACTTTTCATAATCACTTTAAAAGAAGTAGATCTAAACAGGATATGTGGCTAGAGAGGCTTCATGTATGTAGATCGGTGAATATCTACCTTGAAATTACCAACTGTACGCTACTGATCACCCCCTTCTCCAGCTCAACAATATATATATATATATAAATAATTTACCATGGAGTTAAATACAAAATTAAAAAAAAATTGGAGTTATGTCCCTGGCCCCACCCACATTTGACCGAGTGGCTTCATTTGAACAAATCTGAACCCCAGTCACACAAGGATCCTTCATACCAAATATGAACCCATTTGGCCTGATGGTATTTGAGAAGATGTTTAAAAGAATTACTATGGAGGGAAAGAGTTATGGCCCTGGCTTCGTAACTATTTGACCCAGTGACCTCATTTGAATAAATCTGAATGAGAGTCACCTAGGGAACATCTACACCAAATATGAACCCATTGTTCTTATGGTACCAGTGTTTTTAAAAACGGGGTATAATTAAACCATCCATACTGATGTAGACTGAGGTAGCTAGTGCCCCAAACGATACACAACTGGTGTCTTAACCCACACCTATAGTCCCCCAAACCATGCATCCAGGGACGTGGCTAGATACGGTTTCCGTTGGGGGGGTGTGTCCACCTTAGGAAATTCCAATTGCACCCCCCCCCCTTGAGTCAGAATCAGACTGAACACAACATTTGTACCAAGGTAACCAAACCATTCATCGGTTGTCAGAAACCACACGAGTGGCAGGCATCCAATATGTACCCCATGCTACACAACTACTAGCATCCAAGACATCCGAGGAGTGCCATGCAACACACAACTATCGTCTCAATCCATTCAACTAGAGCCTCCCAAATGGCCCAATCAGCCACACAGTATCGCAATGCACATAACCAGTGTCTAAAGTCTATAGCGAGTGTTCCAAACCACTCAATGTTAACAAACCACCAACTTGGTGCCCCAAAACCATTCCAACTGAAGTCACAAATCACCCAGCGGGTCACCCAAACCATAAAGCTAGAATCACAATGAGTTCCCTATCCATCCAACTGGACAACTGTAAAATTTACAAACCAACTACCAACTGTCATCTCAATTCATCTACAATAGTGTATAACAAGAGAGTCAAAGACCGTGGGGTCCGCTCACCAGACTGCAAAGACTGATAAGACTGGGACTCTGGAGACCACAACAGTCAGAACTTTTCATAATCACTTTAAAAGAAGTAGATCTAAACAGGATATGTGGCTAGAGAGGCTTCATGTGTGTAGATCGGTGAATATCTACCTTGAAAATTACCAACTGTACGCTACTGATCACCCCCTCCTCCAGATCAACAATATATATATATATATAAATAATTTACCATGGAGTTAAATACAAAATTAAAAAATTAAATATTTTTTGGAGTTATGTCCCTGGCCCCACCCACATTTGACCGAGTGGCTTCATTTGAACAAATCTGAACCCCAGTCACCCAAGGATCCTTCATACCAAATATGAACCCATTTGGCCTGATCGTATTTGAGAAGATGTTTAAAAGAATTACTATGGAGGGAAAGAGTTATGGCACTGGCTTCGTAACTATTTGACCCAGTGACCTCATTTGAATAAATCAGAATGAGAGTCACCTAGGGAACTCTACACCAAATATGAACCGATTGGGTCTTATGGTACCAGTGTTTTTAAAAAGGGGGTATAAATAAACCACCCAGACTGATGTAGACTGAGGTAGCGTGCCCCAAACGATACACAACTGGTGTCTTAACCCACACCTATAGTCCCCCAAACCATGCATCCAGGGACGTGGCTAGAGACGGTTTCCGTTGGGGGAGTGTCCACCTTAGGAAATTCCAATTGCACCCACCCCCCCCCCCCCTTGAGTCAGAATCAGACTGAACACAACTTTTGTACCAAGGTAACCAAACCATTCATCGGTTGTCAGAAACCACACGAGTGGCAGGCATCCAATATGTACCCCATGCTACACAACTACTAGCATCCAAGACATCCGAGGAGTGCCATGCAACACACAACTATCGTCTCAATCCATTCAACTAGAGCGTCCCAAAATGGCCCAATCAGTGACCCAATCAGCCACACAGTATCGCAATGCACATAACCAGTGTCTAAAGTCTATAGCGAGTGTTCCAAACCACTCAATGTTAACAAACCACAAACTTGGTGCCCCAAAACCATTCCAACTGAAGTCACAAATCACCCAGCGGGTCACCCAAACCATAAAGCTAGAATCACAATGAGTTCCCTATCCATCCAACTGGACAACTGTAAAATTACAAAGCAACTACCAACTGTCATCTCAATTCATCTACAATAGTGTATAACAAGAGAGTCAAAGACTGTGGGGCCGCTCACCAGACTGCAAAGACTGATAAGACTGGGACTCTGGAGACCACAACAGTCAGAACTTTTCATAATCACTTTAAAAGAAGTAGATCTAAACAGGATATGTGGCTAGAGAGGCTTCATGTATGTAGATCGGTGAATATCTACCTTGAAATTACCAACTGTACGCTACTGATCACCCCCTCCTCCAGCTCAACAATATATATATATATATATATATATATATATATATACAAATAATTTACCATGGAGTTAAATAAAAAATTAAATATTTTTTGGAGTTATGTCCCTGGCCCCACCCACATTTGACCGAGTGGCTTCATTTGAACAAATCTGAACCCCAGTCACCCAAGGATCCTTCATACCAAATATGAACCCATTTGGCCTGATGGTATTTGAGAAGATGTTTAAAAGAATTACTATGGAGGGAAAGAGTTATGGCCCTGTCTTCGTAACTATTTGACCCAGTGACCTCATTTGAATAAATCTGAATGAGAGTCACCTAGGGAACATCTACACCAAATATGAACCCATTGGGTCTTATGGTACCAGTGTTTTTAAAAAGGGGGTATAATTAAACCACCCAGACTGATGTAGACTGAGGTAGCTAGTGCCCCAAACGATACACAACTGGTGTCTTAACCCACACCTATAGTCCCCCAAACCATGCACCCAGGGACGTGGCTAGAGACGGTATCCGTTGGGGGGTGTCCACCTTAGGAAATTCCAATTGCACCCCCCCCCCCCCCTTGAGTCAGAATCATACTGAACACAACTTTTGTACCAAGGTGACCAAACCATTCATCGGTTGTCAGAAACCACACGAGTGGCAGGCATCCAATATGTACCCCATGCTACACAACTACTAGCATCCAAGACATCCGAGGAGTGCCATGCAACACACAACTATCGTCTCAATCCATTCAACTAGAGCGTCCCAAATGGCCCAATCAGTGACCCAATCAGCCACACAGTATCGCAATGCACATAACCAGTGTCTAAAGTCTATAGCGAGTGTTCCAAACCACTCAATGTTAACAAACCACAAACTTGGTGCCCCAAAACCATTCCAACTGAAGTCACAAATCACCCAGCGGGTCACCCAAACCATAAAGCTAGAATCACAATGAGTTCCCTATCCATCCAACTGGACAACTGTAAAATTACAAACCAACTACCAACTGTCATCTCAATTCATCTACAATAGTGTATAACAAGAGAGTCAAAGACTGTGGGGCCGCTCACCAGACTGCAAAGACTGATAAGACTGGGACTCTGGAGACCACAACAGTCAGAACTTTTCATAATCACTTTAAAAGAAGTAGATCTAAACAGGATATGTGGCTAGAGAGGCTTCATGTATGTAGATCGGTGAATATCTACCTTGAAATTACCAACTGTACACTACTGATCACCCCCTCCTCCAGCTCAACAATATATATATATATATAAATAATTTACCATGGAGTTAAATAAAAAATTAATTTTTTTTGGAGTTATGTCCCTGGCCCTACCCACATTTGACCGAGTGGCTTCATTTGAACAAATCTGAACCCCAGTCACCGAAGGATCCTTCATACCAAATATGAACCCATTTGGCCTGATGGTATTTGAGAAGATGTTTAAAAGAATTACCATGGAGGGAAAGAGTTATGGCACTGGCTTCGTAACTATTTGACCCAGTGGCCTCATTTGAATAAATCTGAGAGTCACCTAGGGAACATCTACACCAAATATGAACCCATTGGGTCTTATGGTACCAGAGGAGATGTTCAAAGAATTGTTGACGGATGGACGGACGGACCACCCAGACTGATGTAGACTGAGGTAGCTAGTGCCCCAAACGATACACAACTGGTGTCTTAACCCACACCTATAGTCCCCCCCCAAACCATGCATCCAGGGACGTGGCTAGAGACGGTTTCCGTTGGGGGATGTCCACCTTAGGAAATTCCAATTGCACCCCCCCCCCCTTGAGTCAGAATCAGACTGAACACAACTTTTGTACCAAGGTAACCAAACCATTCATCGGTTGTCAGAAACCACACGAGTGGCAGGCATCCAATATGTACCCCATGCTACACAACTACTAGCATTCAAGACATCCGAGGAGTGCCATGCAACACACAACTATCGTCTCAATCCATTCAAATAGAGCGTCCCAAATGGCCCAATCAGTGACCCAATCAGCCACACAGTATCGCAATGCACATAACCAGTGTCTAAAGTCTATAGCGAGTGTTCCAAACCACTAAATGTTAACAAACCACCAACTTGGTGCCCCAAAACCATTCCAACTGAAGTCACAAATCACCCAACGGGTCACCCAAACCATAAAGCTAGAATCACAATGAGTTCCCTATCCATCCAACTGGACAACTGTAAAATTACAAACCAACTACCAACTGTCATCTCAATTCATCTACAATAGTGTATAACAAGAGAGTCAAAGACTGTGGGGTCGCTCACCAGACTGCAAACACTGATAAGACTGGGACTCTGGAGACCACAACAGTCAGAACTTTTCATAATCACTTTAAAAGAAGTAGATCTAAACAGGATATGTGGATAGTGAGGAATCATGTATGTAGATCGGTGAATATCAACCTTGAAATTACAAACTGTACACTACTGATCACCCCCTCCTCCAGCTCAACAATATATATATATATATACATAATTTACCATGGAGTTAAATAAAAAATTAAATATTTTTTGGAGTTATGTCCCTGGCCCCACATTTGACCGAGTGGCTTCATTTGAACAAATCTGAACCCCAGTCACCGAAGGATCCTTCATACCAAATATGAACCCATTTGGCCTGATGGTATTTGAGAAGATGTTTAAAAGAATTACTATGGAGGGAAAGAGTTATGGCCCTGGCTTCGTAACTATTTGACCCAGTTACCTCATTTGAATAAATCTGAATGAGAGTCACCTAGGGAACATCTACACTAAATATGAACCCATTGGGTCTTATGGTACCAGTGTTTTTTAAAACGGGGTATAATTAAACCGCCCAGACTGATGTAGACTGAGGTAGCTAGTGCCCCAAACGATACACAACTGGTGTCTTAACCCACACCTATAGTCCCCCCAAACCATGCATCCAGGGACGTGGCTAGAGACGGTTTCCGTTGGGGGGTGTCCACCTTAGGAAATTCCAATTGCACCCCCCCCCCCCCCCTTGAGTCAGAATCAGACTGAACACAACTTTTGTACCAAGGTAACCAAACCATTCATCGGTTGTCAGAAACCACACGAGTGGCAGGCATCCAATATGTACCCCATGCTACACAACTACTAGCATCCAAGACATCCGAGGAGTGCCATGCAACACACAACTATCGTCTCAATCCATTCTACTAGAGCGTCCCAAATGGCCCAATCAGTGACCCAATCAGCCACACAGTATCGCAATGCACGTAACCAGTGTCTAAAGTCTATAGCGAGTGTTCCAAACCACTCAATGTTAACAAACCACCAACTTGGTGCCCCAAAACCATTCCAACTGAAGTCACAAATCACCCAGCGGGTCACCCAAACCATAAAGCTAGAATCACAATGAGTTCCCTATCCATCCAACTGGACAACTGTAAAATTACAAACCAACTACCAACTGTCATCTCAATTCATCTACAATAGTGTATAACAAGAGAGTCAAAGACTGTTTGGTCGCTCACCAGACTGCAAAGACTGATAAGACTGGGACTCTGGAGACCACAACAGTCAGAACTTTTCATAATCACTTTAAAAGAAGTAGATCTAAACATGATATGTGGCTAGAGAAGCTTCATGTATGTAGATCGGTGAATATCTACCTTGAAATTACCAACTGTACACTACTGATCACCCCCTCCTCCAGCTCAGCAATATATATATATATATATATAAATAATTTACCATGGAGTTAAATAAAAAATTAAATATTTTTTGGAGTTATGTCCCTGGCCCTACCCACATTTGACCGAGTGGCTTCATTTGAACAAATCTGAACCCCAGTCACCCAAGGATCCTTCATACCAAATATGAACCCATTTGGCCTGATGGTATTTGAGAAGATGTTTAAAAGAATTACTATGGAGGGAAAGAGTTATGGCCCTGGCTTCGTAACTATTTGACCCAGTGACCTCATTTGAATAAATCTGAATGAGAGTCACCTAGGGAACATCTACACCAAATATTAACCCATTGGGTCTTATGGTACCAGTGTTTTTAAAAACGGGGTATAATTAAACCATCCATACTGATGTAGACTGAGGTAGCTAGTGCCCCAAACGATACACAACTGGTGTCTTAACCCACACCTATAGTCCCCCAAACCATGCATCCAGGGACGTGGCTAGAGTCGGTTTCCGTGGGGGGGGGGTGTCCACCTTAGGAAATTCCAATTGCACCCCCCTTGAGTCAGAATCAGACTGAACACAACTTTTGTACCAAGGTAACCAAACCATTCATCGGTTGTCAGAAACCACACGAGTGGCAGGCATCCAATATGTACCCCATGCTACACAACTACTAGCATCCAAGACATCCGAGGAGTGCCATGCAACACACAACTATCGTCTCAATCCATTCAACTAGAGCGTCCCAAATGGCCCAATCAGCCACACAGTATCGCAATGCACATAACCAGTGTCTAAAATCTATAGCGAGTGTTCCAAACCACTCAATGTTAACAAACCACCAACTTGGTGCCCCAAAACCATTCCAACTGAAGTCACAAATCACCCAGCGGGTCACCCAAACCATAAAGCTAGAATCACAATGAGTTCCCTATCCATCCAACTGGACAACTGTAAAATTACAAACCAACTACCAACTGTCATCTCAATTCATCTACAATAGTGTATAACAAGAGAGTCATGGTATATATAAAATAATTTACCATGGAGTTAAATACAAAATTAAAAAATTAAATATTTTTTGGAGTTATGTCCCTGGCCCCACCCACATTTGACCGAGTGGCTTCATTTGAACAAATCTGAACCCCAGTCACCCAAGGATCCTTCATACCAAATATGAACCCATTTGGCCTGATCGTATTTGAGAAGATGTTTAAAAGAATTACTATGGAGGGAAAGAGTTATGGCACTGGCTTCGTAACTATTTGACCCAGTGACCTCATTTGAATAAATCTGAATGAGAGTCACCTAGGGAACATCTACACCAAATATGAACCGATTGGGTCTTATGGTACCAGTGTTTTTAAAAAGGGGGTATAAATAAACCACCCAGACTGATGTAGACTGAGGTAGCTAGTGCCCCAAACGATACACAACTGGTGTCTTAACCCACACCTATAGTCCCCCAAACCATGCATCCAGGGACGTGGCTAGAGACGGTTTCCGTTGGGGGAGTGTCCACCTTAGGAAATTCCAATTGCACCCTTGAGTCAGAATCAGACTGAACACAACTTTTGTACCAAGTTAACCAAACCATTCATCGGTTATCAGAAACCACACGAGTGGCAGGCATCCAATATGTACCCCATGCTACACAACTACTAGCATCCAAGACATCCGAGGAGTGCCATGCAACACACAACTATCGTCTCAATCCATTCAACTAGAGCGTCCCAAAATGGCCCAATCAGTGACCCAATCAGCCACACAGTATCGCAATGCACATAACCAGTGTCTAAAGTCTATAGCGAGTGTTCCAAACCACTCAATGTTAACAAACCACAAACTTGGTGCCCCAAAACCATTCCAACTGAAGTCACAAATCACCCAGCGGGTCACCCAAACCATAAAGCTAGAATCACAATGAGTTCCCTATCCATCCAACTGGACAACTGTAAAATTACAAAGCAACTACCAACTGTCATCTCAATTCATCTACAATAGTGTATAACAAGAGAGTCAAAGACTGTGGGGCCGCTCACCAGACTGCAAAGACTGATAAGACTGGGACTCTGGAGACCACAACAGTCAGAACTTTTCATAATCACTTTAAAAGAAGTAGATCTAAACAGGATATGTGGCTAGAGAGGCTTCATGTATGTAGATCGGTGAATATCTACCTTGAAATTACCAACTGTACGCTACTGATCACCCCCTCCTCCAGCTCAACAATATATATATATATATATATATATATATATATATATAAATAATTTACCATGGAGTTAAATAAAAAATTAAATATTTTTTGGAGTTATGTCCCTGGCCCCACCCACATTTGACCGAGTGGCTTCATTTGAAAAAATCTGAACCCCAGTCACCCAAGGATCCTTCATACCAAATATGAACCCATTTGGCCTGATGGTATTTGAGAAGATGTTTAAAAGAATTACTATGGAGGGAAAGAGTTATGACCCTGGCTTCGTAACTATTTGACCCAGTGACCTCATTTGAATAAATCTGAATGAGAGTCACCTAGGGAACATCTACACCAAATATGAACCCATTGGGTCTTATGGTACCAGTGTTTTTAAAAAGGGGGTATAATTAAACCACCCAGACTGATGTAGACTGAGGTAGCTAGTGACCCAAACGATACACAACTGGTGTCTTAACCCACACCTATAGTCCCCCAAACCATGCACCCAGGGACGTGGCTAGAGACGGTATCCGTTGGGGGGATGTCCACCTTAGGAAATTCCAATTGCACCCCCCCCCCTTGAGTCAGAATCATACTGAACACAACTTTTGTACCAACAAACCATTCATCGGTTGTCAGAAACCACACGAGTGGCAGGCATCCAATATGTACCCCATGCTACACAACTACTAGCATCCAAGACATCCGATGAGTGCCATGCAACACACAACTCTCGTCTCAATCCATTCAACTAGAGCGTCCCAAATGGCCCAATCAGTGACCCAATCAGCCACACAGTATCGCAATGCACATAACCAGTGTCTAAAGTCTATAGCGAGTGTTCCAAACCACTCAATGTTAACAAACCACCAACTTGGTGCCCCAAACCATTCCAACTGAAGTCACAAATCACCCAGCGGGTCACCCAAACCATAAAGCTAGAATCACAATGAGTTCCCTATCCATCCAACTGGACAACTGTAAAATCACAAACCAACTACCAACTGTCATCTCAATTCATCTACAATAGTGTATAACAAGAGAGTCAAAGACTGTGGGGTCGCTCACCAGACTGCAAAGACTGATAAGACTGGGACTCTGGAGACCACAACAGTCAGAACTGTTCATAATCACTTTAAAAGAAGTAGATCTAAACAGGATATGTGGCTAGAGAGGCTTCATGTATGTAGATCGGTGAATATCTACCTTGAAATTACCAACTGTACACTACTGATCACCCCCTCCTCCAGCTCAACAATATATATATATATATAAATAATTTACCATGGAGTTAAATAAAAAACTAAATATTTTTTGGAGTTATGTCCCTGGCCCCACCCACATTTGACCGAGTGGCTTCATTTGAACAAATCTGAACCCCAGTCACCGAAGGATCCTTCATACCAAATATGAACCCATTTGGCCTGATGGTATTTGAGAAGATGTTTAAAAGAATTACCATGGAGGGAAAGAGTTATGGCACTGGCTTCGTAACTATTTGACCCAGTGACCTCATTTGAATAATTCTGAATGAGAGTCACCTAGGGAACATCTACACCAAATATGAACCCATTGGGTCTTATGGTACCAGAGGAGATGTTCAAAGAATTGTTGACGGATGGACGGACGGACCACCCAGACTGATGTAGACTGAGGTAGCTAGTGCCCCAAACGATACACAACTGGTGTCTTAACCCACACCTATAGTCCCCCAAACCATGCATCCAGGGACGTGGCTAGAGACGGTTTCCGTTGGGGGGGTGTCCACCTTAGGAAATTCCAATTGCACCCCACCCTTGAGTCAGAATCAGACTGAACACAACTTTTGTACCAAGGTAACCAAACCATTCATCGGTTGTCAGAAACCACACGAGTGGCAGGCATCCAATATGTACCCCATGCTACACAACTACTAGCATTCAAGACATCCGAGGAGTGCCATGCAACACACAACTATCGTTTCAATCCATTCAAATAGAGCGTCCCAAATGGCCCAATCAGTGACCCAATCAGCCACACAGTATCGCAATGCACATAACCAGTGTCTAAAGTCTATAGCGAGTGTTCCAAACCACTAAATGTTAACAAACCACCAACTTGGTGCCCCAAAACCATTCCAACTGAAGTCACAAATCACCCAACGGGTCACCCAAACCATAAAGCTAGAATCACAATGAGTTCCCTATCCATCCAACTGGACAACTGTAAAATTACAAACCAACTACCAACTGTCATCTCAATTCATCTACAATAGTGTATAACAAGAGAGTCAAAGACTGTGGGGTCGCTCACCAGACTGCAAACACTGATAAGACTGGGACTCTGGAGACCACAACAGTCAGAACTTTTCATAATCACTTTAAAAGAAGTAGATCTAAACAGGATATGTGGATAGAGAGGCTTCATGTGTGTAGATCGGTGAATATCAACCTTGAAATTACAAACTGTACACTACTGATCACCCCCTCCTCCAGCTCAACAATATATATATATATATAAATAATTTACCATGGAGTTAAATACAAAATTAAATATTTTTTGGAGTTATGTCCCTGGCCCCACATTTGACCGAGTGGCTTCATTTGAAAAAATCTGAACCCCAGTCACCCAAGGATCCTTCATACCAAATATGAACCCATTTGGCCTGATGGTATTTGAGAAGATGTTTAAAAGAATTACTATGGAGGGAAAGAGTTATGGCCCTGGCTTCGTAACTATTTGACCCAGTTACCTCATTTGAATAAATCTGAATGAGAGTCACCTAGGGAACATCTACACCAAATATGAACCCATTGTGTCTTATGGTACCAGAGGAGAAGATGTTCAAAGAATTGTTGACGGATGGACGGACGGACGACCGACGAGGAGTGATGACTATAGCTCCACCGGAGACTTCGTCTCACGTGAGCTAAAAAGCATGTCATTGGATTTAGAAACCCATACAATAAGTCAGTCTCAAGAATCGCAGCACTGTTAATATTATCCTATAGCCCAAATGCAATTGAGGGAATTTCAAAATAAGACATTTCCTCTAAAGATGAATATTCAATTTGTCATTTATTGAAATACTGACTAAACCTGGCTCAAAGTGAAAGCGATTATTTAATATATGTCTATCGGTTATGTGTCTATGGAATGGGTTAATTTTAATCCCAAATCTATGAAAGTGAAAAGTGGATCACCATCAACATGGACATTGAATAGGAGAATGATCAAATAAAAAACATCTGAAGACCATATGATGTGCGGAGGGGGTTAATCATTTTCAATGACATCATATGATGGAACTAAGGAATATGTGGATTATTTTTTTTCTAAGATAAGAAAACAGTGTCTCTGTAAACAATGTCTCTAAATAGCCATGTCTGTAAAAGATCCCTACACATGAACAATTCCTATTTATTCTTGTAGAATAGGTGTTTAACTAATGGCATGAACCTGTTTCAACATGTGGATTAACTTAATATTGCACAGAGAACAACTGGAATAAAGAGTCATCAATCACAGTTTGACAGATGGTAAACAGGTCTTCAAGCAAGCAGACTTTAGCCAGTAGTATCAGGTGTCCACAGTGATAAATTATCTCATTCAATTATACAGCCTTCAATGGTGTCATTTTCTCTTTAAAATTCATAGTGCATGGCAAACAGGTATGAATTATAAAAGGCCATAACTCTGTTAAAATATATCGGATCAAACCCATATTTGAACTTGATCTGTATTTAGGTGTCAAAAATTCATATACCAAATTTGGCGTCGACCAGATGAACAATGTTTGATTCATCACGGCTTGGATGAATTCTAATTAAAACAAGAGTGGAAAGGGTTAAATAAACAATACCAAAAGCTATACAGATGAAGAACGTGCTAAGAAAGATATAGGTAAGAAATATGAGGCTGTGATGTGTCTAAATAAAAAATTAAAGGTCAAAATGCAAAAATGTTATTTTTTGTTTTTAGAGTTATGTCCCTGGCTCTGCCGCTATTTGGCCCAGTGATCCCATTTGAACAAATCTAAACCCCAGTCACACAAGGTCCCTCCGTACCAAATATAAGCTAAATCAGCCCAATGTTTCTTGAGAAGAAGTCATTCTAAGAATTACTATGAAGGAATAGAGTTATGGCCTTGATTTCTCAACTAATCAACCTGGTGACCTCATTTGAACAAATCTGAATGTGAGTCACCTAGGGAACATCCACACCAAATATGAACCCATTCGGCCTTATGGTTCTGGAAAAGAAGTCGTTCTAATAATTACTATGAAGGAATAGAGTTGTGGCCCTGCTTTCTCAAATAATTGACCTGATGACCACATCCACACCAAATATGAACCTGTTCCGTCTTACGATTCTGGAGGAGAAGATGGTTCTTGACGGACGGACGACGGACGAGGAGTGATGACTATAGCTCCACCAGAGACTTCGTCTCAGGTGAGCTAAAAACCCTCCATCGAGTATTTCAGAAGATCAAGTGAGTTTATCAAACATCCTGTGAGTTTACCAAAACATGGTTTGCTATATTTGATGGATGGTTTTGTACACTAGTTTGGGACACTCATTAGCTGATGTGAGACATTCAGTGGGTGGTTTGAGCCACTATTTGGACGCTTTTAGACACTCCTGTGGTTTGATACAATCATTGTGTTGCTTGGGACACTCATTGGATGATTGTGGAAACTCAATTTTGGTTTAGGACACCAATTGGCAGGTACACACTTGATGCTTTGAGACAACAATTTGTGTGGTTTGGGCCACTCGGTGGGTGACATATGGCAATCGTTGGATGGTATGGGACACACATTGGGCTGGTTTGGGCACTATTTGGATCTTGTGACACTATTTGTGTGGACTGTATTACATATTATGTGGTTTTGGGACACGAGTTGGCTGATTTGCGACGCCCGTTCTGTGGACTGGGACACTAACCGATTAATTTGGTATATTATTAAGAAGGTGGTTGAGACACCTGTTGGGTGGTTTGACACAGCTTTAGATGGTTTGGGACACCCGTTTAAGTTGCTTTGGACACTAATAGGATGTATTTTGATGCTTAAAATTTGTGACATTCGATCGCAATTTTCGCCGCCATTTTGGTACACGGTAGGAACAAATTCTCGGCATATAGCTCATTATTATCGGATTAGGATCCGACATCATTTACTGTGGTGCTAGCAATTACATAAAAAAAATTTCCAAATGAAAACAATCTGGTGAACTTTAGCGAAAATTGCCCAATTTTACTACTTTCAGTAGCCATTTTGTCCCTATTTTTGGAAGTGATGGCCTCATTTCAGCTAAAATGGACACACCTTGCTCATACACTGGTGTGTTCAATTTGCCGTTATTCTGGGCATTAAAATAATAATTGATTTTTCTTTGAAATTTAATACATCTCTTTCAAATTTGAGTGATACTGAAGGGCCCAAATTCCCAATTATGATGGTATGGCTCACAATTATCAGACATTGATTTAAAATGGTATATGTTGGCACAAATGGCCATTTAAACCAAATTTCTTATAAATGGAAACGATCTGGTGGAAATTGTCCAATTTTACCACTTTTGGTCGCCATTTTGACTGCCATTTTGAATTTTGACAATCATATTAAAAACGAAGTGACATACATCTGACATGACAACAATACTAATTTGATTATGTTGCATGTTCCTGCCATCTGTATAACTTTAATTTAAATGCCATTCAAGTGTAATATATATTTCATAGGGAACAGTAAGGAACGGAAAATCATACATAACAAGACAGTCAATGACTGTGGGTCGGCCGGCCACCAGACTGTAAAGACTGAGAACGCAGTGACTCTGAAGACCATAAGAGTTAGTATTTGTCAAAATCACATAAAAACAAGTACCGTAGTTCTAAACAAGAAAATAGCTAGAGGGTCTCCGTTAAGCAGTGGGGTGCCCACATCGCATTTTTTAACTGCACGACCCTGATACCTCCCATCCCATATAGTCCATAGCCTGTTTGTTGCCTCCCATCTTAAACAAACACACTCCCAAGTTCGTAAAAATTCCTTTGCACATGTTGGAATTTTACAACTGATATCTCAAGCTTCCCCAACTGTTGCAAATTTCCAACCTGACATTCCCCCTTTTTTAATGACTGACACCATTCAAACATATTTGAATCCAAACTCTCCATGGACCCTACACACCAAATGCCAATCTAACCTATTTTTAAAACGTAACCCAGTCACATGAGGACCATCCATACTTTATATAGGCTAAATAGGCCTAATGACTCTTGAGTAGAAGACGTTTTAAGAATTACCATGGTGGAAGTGTTATGTCCCTGATCTAACACCTATTTGACCTGGTGACCCTATTTGAACAAATCTGAATCCCAGTCACATAAGGACCCTCCATACAAAATATAAAGCTAAATATGCTAAATGATTCTTGAGAAGATGTTTTAAGAATAACTATTGAGGTAAAGAGTTATGTCCATGGCGCTGCCCCTATTTGACCCAGTGATCCAATTTGAACAAATCTGAATCACAGTCACCCAAAGACCACCCATACCAAATATATGCTGAATAGGCCTGATGGTTCTTGATAAGGTGTTTTAAGAAATACTAGAGAGGGAACAAGTTGTGTCCATAGCTCTAACGCAATTTGACCTGGTACACACATTTGAAACGAGAGGCCGATCACGATCGGCAAATGTTAACACATCCCTTGGCGATAGTAAATTACTATGATCGGAATCATAAATGAGAGTTTTGATGTTGAATTATAGAGTATGTACTATTATAGACAAATGTACATATTATTGGAATTTATCGGTCACTCACATGTATATAAGAGAATGCACTGGTACAGGATCTGTAATGCTGCAACACCACAACCTTGAGCTAAATGTGAAAAAGGTGACCTGGGCATGGAATACTTGGGTTAAGAGAGTCCAATTTAAGTTTACAATGATAATGTATCAAATTCTACCAACAACACCATCAAGATAAAGACTCCTCACTGCTGACCCATTAATATCAATTATATAACATCTGTCAACAAATCACAGACATTGTTTATATTGATGCTGGCATCTCTATTAAACCAATAACACTTATAATGACCTCAGACAATCTGTAGAGTGATATATACACAGCTGTGCAATGCAGCACATATGTTCTAGTCTACTGTTAATATCATGTGATGTGTGTGTATTTAGAAACTTTTTTTTAAATTAGATACCATAGTTTTCTTTATCTGCACATTGGCATAAGAGACATCAGAAAATAATATAGCCTTATCAATAGCTAAGTAGTCCAAAGGCATGGGATGGAATTGGTGAATTGGGTTTAATGCACAAATTTACCAGTACACAACACAAGATTTTGGACCGATTTAAACCAAATTTGGTGTGGTGACTCGGGTACTCTTGGCCGAGTTATAATGGTGTTAGTTTTTCAATTTTTGTTAACTTAAAAAAAAAAAAAGTTAATTATTTTAAAAAAAAATAAATTATTATATTTTTGTTTGTTTGTTTGTTTTTTAAATTGAGCAAGGAATTCAATCTAAATATATTTTTTTTTAAGAGTGAATATTTTTTTGAAAAAAGGGCCATAACTCAGTTAAAAATATTCGAACTCGATCTGTCTTTTGTGCTGAGAAATTCATATACAAAATTTAGTTCCGATCAGAGAGAAAATGTTCGAGTTATCGCACCATGCGTAAAGTGTCTACGGACAGAGGGACACACAGACGCCAGACGGACTAATGACGAGTGGTCAATCCGGACGTTGACACTATGTTTACCATACTATGGTATTGGTAAACATAACAAGACTGTCAAAGACGGTGGGGTCGCTCACCAGACTGCAAAGAGTGATAAGACTGGGACTGGTAGACCGGCCCCCAGATGAGGGTAGTGTCACACGAAAGGGTAGAAATTTTGACGCTATCTCCAATTATCCTTGCCCCTTGGGGGTTCCAAAACACTGAGGTATCCAGGGCGGAGCAGGTGGAAAATATATTTGTTTGACCTTTTTGGTGTTTTTAACCTGCAAATTCCAGTCTAATCAGGAAAACCAATAAAGTAAGACAAATGTTGAATAAAATGTACTTGAATATCATATACTTATTCTATCCGGGTTGCTTAACACTTATGATGTGCAAAAAGTTATATTTTCCAACAATTTTTGTGAAAAATTCACGAAAATGCCAAAAAAATGCATAAATTGCAGGGGGGGGGGGGGTCGGAAAAAATTTCCAGCCACGTATGATGGGGTGGGTGGGTGTCTCTCGGGTCCGAAAAGCAGTTTTTTCCATGTTCAAAATGTTTTTTCCATTTCTGCTATTGGGTCTTATTTGTATGTGTTTTGAACAGAAACAAGTCATATATAGATAATAGCAATGCTATACTATATATAGAGGTTATCAGAAGTTGGATCAGTTGCACAATGGCCAACAATAACCCAAATTCAACTTGATAGAACAAGAAACTGCGCTATTGATAAAAAATAAAATTTCATCAGGATTACATCTACTGATACAACAAAATAAGAATAACTATTCAAAACTCAGCTGAAAATAAGCAATAAAATGAAAGGACACTTGACCATATGTGACTTGGAAATAAAGATATAATAAATAATGGAATAAAATAGACTTTTGAAAAACGTAAAACATAAAATCTTAACATATAAATTGAAGGCCAGCCGGGCCAGCTTGAACAATTTCAAATTGTTTTCCAAGTTAATGTGGATCAGCTTTTAATGTTAATCACAGTAACAAAGATTTTATCGTCACTGATATCGTGAGCAAAAACGAAGTGAGATTGGGCTATCTATCCATATGTTATTCCCAATTATTACGAAGCCTAATACTTCAGGCAGTGGCTACCAGCCTGCCATTACACGCTATAACATGTTTCCTCAGTTCTGGTTTCTGAGATGCCCCGAGAAGAGTCATACGGGTATATCATGGCTATAATGTTTGGAATAAGCATTATTCTTTGAACTGGGATGAACAGTTGTATTTCCACATGTGTTGTTAAACAATTTGGTTCAAGCAATAAATCACATAGCAAATATCAACATATAAAATAATCTGAAATGTGTTGTACCATGTAGTCTGTAGAATACTCAAATCTGATTATGTGACTAGATCATGTGACTATATATTATGAAAATGAATGTTAATAAAAACTTTGGCATTCTGCCTATCGCTAGAATTGTGATTATGTTGAAACATTTCTTGATTAATGACACTTATATGATAAATTCAAATAGTATCGTTATCTTCATTATGCACTGTTCTATTAAAATATCGCGCAATAAACTATGACAGACGGTTCTCAGACAGTTGCCGCAAACTCAGTCAAACTCCTGTATTTTGAATTGTTCTTATACAATATTGCATTTTTATTTCATGGTTCATATATCTTCATGGTTAAAGCCTAATAATGCTGGATAATGCAGGATAATGCAGGATAATCAGGAATAATGGATAATCAGCTATTTGGTTGCTCAATTGATAATTTTCTCAAATTTAGGGGGGGTGGGTGTCCAAAACTGACCGGAAAAAAATTCCTGAAATGGAAAAAAAAGGGTGGGTGTCCAAAATTGCCTGGAAAAAAAGGCCGCAAACTGAAGAAATTGGGTGGGTGGGTGGTCCGAGGCCGGAAAAAAAAAATCATCATACGTGCCTGGAATTTTTTTCCGACCCCCCCCCTGTAAATTGCAGTGCTTTTTCAAAAAAGTTTTCCAGAAGATTTCCTATAAAATTTTCATTTTTTGGTATAAAGCTCTCAGTGTGCATAAATAATTTCAGCATTATATCAAAATCACAAGCAATGATATCCAAGAAGCCGAGATATTTCCAAAAACTTAACCCACCCCCCCCCCCCCTAAACTGATTTTCTATCTGAAAATACCTATTAAGTCAGAATAGCCCGTTTTCATTCCTTTTTTTTAACCAATTCAGAGTCTTATCATATATCATGGAATTAGTATGTATCTGAGGAGGTTTATGTTATGATAGAGTCTTTTTTGTTAAAATATTATATTTTTTTGGGGTAAATTAGCTAAAATCTTGATTATTTATAAGTGAAAAATGTTTGAAAAATTCCCATGCACAACATGCACCACAATAAGCATAAATTCTTCCACAATATCAGACATGAAATGCTATAATCATGGACCAGACCAGAATTAAGAAATAAAGTAAAACTTATCCCTACCCCAAAATAGTATTCTCAAAGCTTTCAATTTTATGCTATACTAAACTCGAAAGGTCGTTCATACTAGTTGATAGAATTCATATAATAAATTGCAATAGTTCTGCCCACGGATTATGTAATCTCATCTTCACTATCACTGTCAATTTCATCAAATGTGATGGTATCAGTCAATATAATTTCTGTGCAACATCTTACGGGAAAGAATGGTTCAAACAACTCAGATTGCCTCTCGGCCGTCCATCTATGAAGTGCTACACCGGGAGTGGTTGATTTGGCAATGGTTGCAAGTCTCCACTGTTTTGCTATCATGTTGGCTTGTTTTGAGTGTAGAATGAAAGATTCCTCACATGGTGGAAGTGCAGAAAGATCAACTACCTTTTGCTGATTCTCGAACTTTTGCTGGAACTTTACCCACCTAGCTTAATTCAGTTTTCTCGAATTTGGACCATACATGTATAAGGCACATGTTAACTCCTTGATCTTGATTGTAATAAGCGTGTCACTGTCCAAATCCCAATTCGTTCCTAAATAAGCCATGACTTCCATATATCTTGATAGTCTTTCCAGCAACTTCCAGAAGTGTTTGTTTCCTTTTCGGAACAACGATGAAAGGTAATTATTATCTGTGAATAGTCCAGGAGATCGGGAGGTAGTGTTGCTCATATTGACGGACAAGTTGCGACCATGTTACTTGTAATGTTTTAGGTATGGTAATGAAGAAAAATCATGATAGCAAGAACAAATTTGTAGCCTTCTTTGTTTGTTTTTTTTTCGATTTTTTGGGCATTTTTCGACATTTTAAGACCAAAATTTTCATTTTTTTTTCAATGTGTAAATATTTCATTTTAGTATGATTTTGGTGATTAAGTTGAATGTGTTAATAATGTTAAATAACTAATTGTGCTAAAAAAAATTGAATAATTTCAATTTTTTTTTTTCAATTTTTTTACGCAAAATCGTCCAAATTGCAACCATTTCATCTTAGTATGATTTTAAGGTTAAATTCACCACAATTATTTTAATATTGTTAAATAATTTACAACTTGGCTTCTACAATGTTTTTAAATGGATTTAAGAAGGTTTCTACTTGTTTTCTAAGTTGAGGGGGGTCTAATTCAAATCCAATTAAACATTGTACTGTTCAAAATTAGATAAATTCCTTAAGCCGTATGGTAGATATACGTAACTAGTTTTCAAAACGTATACATATGCCTTTCTATCCTTTGCGTTATGCACGCGAGTCGGGTTTTACAAATTAAATTATGATGAAAAACCCTGAATTTTGGGTGTGGTCACATTTGTGGTCATAATATTCCGATTAAAGAGTGGATGGACATGGGGCATGCGACACTGTGCAGTATATATGTATATAACAAGCATGACATGAGACATTAGTATCTTTCTACTAAACCGTGCTTCCAGAGTTATCAGGAATCGAGTATCGGTGTTATTTCTTACCCCCAAAAAATGGTCAATTTTAAAACGTGGTATGTGGGTCAAAGGACCACTGGGAGATAATAGGATGTCCAATGACTCCTATATTTCTATCGTATCACAGTAAAGGTTTTTTTTGTAAAATTGGCGCGGTTTACACCATAAAAGTTCGATTTTCTTTACAATTATACGTTACAAGCAACTAATTATATAGAGTTACGCTTCTTGAAACTCGAGTCAGCATAACAAAAAAATCTGGCTGCTGATTGGTTGATTATCATTGAGGGAAATATCCCTAAGCGGGAACAGAAAATCATAGCCTACGTAAATATGGCGATCGTGTATGTTTAGATGTCCAGGAAGAGTCTGGTGGTGTCCAGAAGTTAAGGAAGGGTCTGGATATGTTTATGCTGGTGATTTTTGTGCAGTAAATGGGGTAGTTGTGGAAATGCAAGATTATCGTTTGAAAAAAATACCGAAAGGGCGCGTTTGTTGCAATACACTTGTGTAGCGGATGACGTTCTAAGGGAAAATTGACCACTTGAAGTTAAAATAGGCTTAACCCATAGCCGGCGGGACTTTTAGTTAACACTGTCGCCTATGGAAAATAATTAGGTGTTTGTAACCTATAGATATGAAGCTTCGGTACATTAATTATTATTCATATATTACTATATTTAAATAATATTTATGCATACAGTCGGCGTCGAAACAAAAACATGAATGTACCGATTATTCGTGACATTCAAGTTAAATGTTCAATAATAGAAAATTATACTGTGACTGGTTCATTCAACATGAAGTTAATCAAGGTGTATCTTTATTAATAACAGTATACAGTACTATCAAAATCAGAAGAAACATGTGGCCCTGGGTACTTATCTCCCAGCGCTGTGGCAAAAACTAAATTGACAATGCATTCTTAAACCCAAACCTGTGGCGGTTTTTCATCAAATGCACCGAAGCTTCGTGCCATGTACCGAAGCTTCGTGACGTGTCAGAACTCCAGGAATATACCACCGTAGGACATCATATGGTACCGGTAACAAACGTTGAATGGTCACCAGAAGCCCGGATATTAATAATTTCAGATCATAATTAGCATCGCATTATATATTAACCCATCGAGGAATATGTCATAATGACACACTATATTACACCTACTATATAACTGCTCCCTCCCTGACACAGGGCTCCATATAATAGGTATATCGATGTCTACTTAATGAGAGTATACAGTTCCGTCAAAATCTGGCGAAAAATGTGACCTAGCATCGTTAAACCCAAATCTGTGGCGATTTTTCATCCAATTTACCGAAGCTTCGTGACACGTACCGTCATCAAACGTTGAATGGTCACCATAAACTTCGATATCAGTCATTTCAGATCGTAACTATCATGGAATTATATATTAACCCATGGTGTAATCATGTCAAAATGACACACTATATTACATCCACCCTATATAACTGCTTCCTCCCTGACACAGTGCTACATACAAGAAGTTTATCCATGTCTACTTAAGGAGAGCATATAGTTCTGTCGAAATCTGGCGAAAAATGTGACCTTGCATCATTAACCCCAAATCTTTGACGGTTTTTCATCCTATGTACCGAAGCTTCGTGACATGTATCGAAGCTTGGTGACGTGTCAGAACTTCTAAAATATAACCTATCGGGACATCAAATGGTATCAAACGTTGAATGGTCACCAGAAATCTCGATATTAGTCATTTCAGACCATAATTAGCATAGCATTATATATTAACCCATCGAGAAATATGTCAAAATGACACACTATATTACACCCACCCCCTATATAACTGCGTCCTCCCTGACACAGACTGAATATAAAAAGTTTTTCCATGTCTACTTAATGAGAGTATACAGTTCTGTCAAAATCGGGCGAACAATTTGGTCTATAAATCCCGTAGTGTGACACATTTAATATAAACCAAAACAATAAACACCTTTCAACCCAAAGATAGTTACATTTTAATTGAAAAAATGGTCCAAACATGAAAAGTTAATTTTTTCCGATATTTAAGTCAAGTTTTTGAGAGAAAAGTCCAATATTGTTGGTGATGTCAGTGGTGACAATAGTAACAATTAACCGTGGTACATCAGACATGTTAGTATTCAATGTATAGAAGGCATAATAGCCAATTTTGTACATCATCCACAACTTGTAATCGATTTCAGGACACGCTGGGGCAATATTTACCATTTTCCATATTTTGGCAGCCATTTTAAGCCAAAGTAAGAATTTTGGTTCCAGTGAGTTGGAATATTCATAGGTATAATCATAATATGCATCACTTACATTACAAAGTTCTGTTAATTTCTTGTTAAAATATGACTATAATCCCAATTGTGATTTTTTTGTGAAATTTTATACCGCGTTCTGTAAATTCGAATTTTTGAAGGAACGGAAGGGGCTAGGACCCCAAAAAGTGCATATTTAATTGCCCCAATGATCAGTTAATATACAAAATACAAAATAAAGTCGCATTACTCAACCAGTTCCAAACAGCATGAATCGATCTAGAAGATATTTGTAAAAAAAAAGGCATATTTTAAACTTCCGGCGGCCATTTTGGTGGCCATCTTGGATGGTGAGTTTCAATTTTGCCCCAAAAAAGTGACATTAGGTCTTAACTTCACGAAAATATACACTTGTATACATTTTACAAGATTTTCACCGCTATAATTTGCATAAAACTGACTTAGGGTCTGGTCTGAAAAACGGCGGCCATGATGGACGCCATTTTGTCTGGAGTCTATACGGCCACTTTCTTTTCTTGTTAACATTGCTTAAAAGTTGAAGGACATAATAAGGAACAAAATGAGTGGGGAGAAGTTAAGTCCCAGGGGGTGCAAGGGTACCCACATTAGCTTCCGGACTAGTAGTACTATGACGTCGCCGGAAAATTCTTTCATTTTCGGTCGTCGGGTAGGTCAATAAAAACACGTTTTTCGCCAATTAAGCTACAAATTCACCACTGCTATCATGGATTTTCGTAATCTACATATTTTACTACGAAATTAGACCGGATAGCACTTGTCCGTCAAAATGAGCAACATTTGTTATTTCTTGGGGTCGATCTCCTGGACTAGAACGAATGGAACCCAACAACTGCATTCTTCTGTATATTTGGCTGCCAAAATGTGGAAATGGTAGATATTGACCCAGCGTGTCCCGCACTCGCTTAGAAGTTGTGGTTGATGTATAAAATTGGCTATTCTGCCTTCTATACATTGAACACTAACATGTCTGATGCACCTTAGTTAATTTGTACTATTGTCACCACTGACATTACCAGAAGTATCAGGCTGGAAGTATTGGATTTTTCTCTCACAAAATTGATATAAATAATGGCAAAACAAATTCAAGTAAAATGTAACTATGGTATGAAAGGTGTTTATTGTTTTGATCTACCTTAAATGTGTCACACTATAAATGTGTTTATAAACCAAATTACTCAAAATGGCTTCCAAAATGGCAACCATTTTTCACATATATTCTCTGCGTTTCCGAAAATGTAGCAAATTGTGACTCACTTCGTTATTTTACATGTTAGCTAATCAACTGACAACTAAATGTTCAATTCTGGTTGTCCCATTTTAATTTTAAAGTTGCCTTATCCCCCCCCCCCCCCCTCGAGAACCTCTTTTTGGATACTGGCTATATTTTTTAAATAAATGGGCAGAACTTGGATTTGGAACTGAACTGAATCATAATCTGTGGCTATTCTGGCCTATTAAGATAAAAATGGATCAACATGATACAGGGTGGAGGTCAACATGGCAACCAGGCAGTTACCGTGTGGTCATAGGTGAGGTGAATATGTATAATGGGAGTTATTGTATGGTCATGAATGATGCGAATAGCTGTACATGGTTAGCTATATGGTCATGAATGGGGTCGCCATCGTGAGATATATAGGTATGCAAGGAGTGAGTGTATGGTCATGTGTGAGGTGAATATGTATACAGGGAGTGACTTTATGGTTGTATGGTAATGACTACCCAGTGCAGGTGTACACAATGTGGTTCAATGGACATTGTTGTGGTTTATGTAAATAACGAGAGTACATGTACTAACATGGTCATGTGTTTTTATGTATATATGGAGTGACTGTATGGTCATGGGTGGGATATACAGGTGTACCTTGTGTGGCTGTATTGTCACATGTAGGTGTATATGTATACATGTGTTGTCTGTATGATCATGGTGGGGTGAATGGATAAATAGATGTGCAGCTATGTGTAATGCGTATAGGTGTACATGGAATGGCAGTAGTCATAATGTGTATATGTGTAACTGATATGTGCTGAATGGTCATTGACGAATGTGTGGATGGTCATGTGTGGATGTGTATATGTATATATTGAGTGGCTATATGGCTATTGCCATGGCAAATATGTATAGTGAGTGACTCTATGGCCAATAGTGAGGTGAATATGTTTTCAGGGAGTGACTGCATGGCCAATGGTGACGTGAACAGGTATACAGTGTATGATCATGAATGTGGTGAATAGGTATACAGGGAGTGACTATATGGTCATGGGTCAGGTGTAGGAGTTTACCTGGTGTGGCTGTATGGTCATGTGTATGGTATACGGGTATACACACGAGTGGCTGTATGGTTATGGAGAGGTATGTGTATAAAGTGAGTGGCTATATCACCATTAGTGAGGTGCATATGTTTACCTGGAATCATTCTATGGTCATGTTGGGGTTATATGTATATCTTGCGTGGCTATTTTGCCATGGGTTTGATGAACATGTATACAGCGAGTGATGTATGACCAACGGTGAGGTGAATATATATAGGTATACAATGATTGACTGTATGATCATGAATGTGTTGAATAGGTACACATGGATGGCTATATGGTCATGGGTCAGGTGTATGCGTATACCTAGTGTGCCTGCATGAGCATGTGTGGGGTGTACAGGCATACACGAGTGTGGATATATATGGTCATGGGTGAGGGATACGTATATAAATCAAGTGGCTATATGGCCAATGGTGAGATGCATATGTATACATGGAGTGACTCTATGGTCATAGATGGGGTGTATATGTTTATCTTGAATGGCTATTTTGTCCATGGCGAATAGGTATACAGGGAGTGACCGTATGGCCAATGGTGAGATGAATAGGTATACAAGGATTGACTTATGATCAGGAAAGTGGTGAATAGGTATACAGGGAGTGACTATATGGTCATGGGTCAGGTGTACGTGTATAGAGTAAGTGACTATCTTGACATTTGTATTGTGTTTATGTGTATATATGGAGTGACTATGTTACTGGGTTGATTGTACATGTGTATCTTGGGTTGCTAATTTGCTTTCCACAATAACTCAACCATATATTAATCGATAGAGAGGTCATGTCAGAGAGTTCTCCATCTTGATGCACGATGGAGGAAACGTTAAATGATTTTCCCCTGATAATAGTTAATCAATTTTTATGCTAATGGGCAGGTGATTCAAGTCAGTGATATCGAGATTTCAAATATACAGGAGAATGCACTTATCCATGGTTCCATTCCTTCACATTCCTTCCCTGGAAAGATGATCAAAATATATGGAAGTCATGGCTTATTTAGGAACGAATTGGATTTTGGACAGTGACACGCTTACTACACTCGATGAGTTAGCATCTGCCTTATGTTCAACTTTCGAGAAAAGTGAATCAAGCTAGGCAGATAATGTTCCAGCAGAAGTTCGAGAATCAGTAGAATGTACTTGATCTTTCTGCACTTCCATCATGTGAGGAATCTTTAATTCTACACTCAAAACGAGCCAACATGATAGCAAAACAGTGGAGACTTGCAACCATTGCCAAATCAACCACTCCCGGTATAGCACTTCATGGATGGACGGCTGATAGGTAGCCTGAGTTGTAAGATGTTGCACAGAAATTCTATTGACTGTTACCATCACATTTGATGAAATTGACAGTGACAGTGAAGATGAGATTGCATAATCCGTGGGCAGAACTATTGCAATTTATGATATGAATTCTATCAACTAGTATGAACGACCTTTCGAGTTTAGTATAACATAAAATTGAAAGCTTTGAGAACACTATCTTGGGGTAGGGTTAAGTTTTACTTTATTTCTTAATTCTGGTCTGGGACATGATTATAGCATTTCATGTCTGATATTGTGGAAGAATTTATGCTCATTGTGGTGCATGTTGTGCAGCTGTATCCATAAAACTGACAAAGTCATGGAAATTTTTCAGAAATTTTTAACTTAAAAATAATCAATATTTTAGCTAATTTACCCCAATAAAATCTAAATTTAAACAAAAATAGACTCTACCATAACATAAACCTCCTCAGATACATGCTAATTCCATGATATATGATAAGACTCTGAATTGGTTAACAAAATGGAACGAAAACCGGCTATTCTGACTTGACAGGTATTTTCAGATAGAAAATCAGTTTTAGGGGGTGGGTTAAGTTTTTGGAAATATCTCGGCTTGTTGGAAATCATTGCTGCTGAAGTTGATATTAATAAATCAGGTATATAACGCTGAAAATTTTGATGCACCACTGAGAGCTTTATACCAAAAAATGAAAATTTTATAGGAAATCTTTTGGAAAACTTTTTTGAAAAAGCACTGCAATTTATGCATTTTTTGGGAATTTTCGTGAATTTTTCACAAAAATTGTTGGATAATATAAATTTTTGCACATTATAAATGTTAAGCAACCCAGATAGAATAAGTATATGACATTCAAGTACATTTAATTTAACATTTGTCTTATTTGATTGGTATTCCTGATTATACTGAAATTTGCAGGTCAAAAACACCAAAAAGGTCAAAAAAATATATTTTCCACCTGCTCCGCCCTGGATAACTCAGTGTTTTGGAACCCCCATGGGGCAAGGATAATTGGAGATAGCGTCAAACTTTCTACCCTTTCGTGTGACACTACCCTCAGCTGGGGGCCGGTCTATGGCGACCACAACAGTCAGCACTTTTCATAATCACTTTAAAAGAAGTAGATCTAAACAGGATATGTGGCTAGAGAGGCTTCATGTATGTAGATCGGTGAATATATACATGGAAATTATCAACTGTACACTACTGATCACCCCCCTCCTCCAGCTCAACAAGTCCCCTCCCGACCGGGCTCCAGACTCCCAAGTCTTGGGTTGGAATTTCACAACCGACATCTCAAACTTTCTCAATTGTATGAAATTTCCAATCTCACAAGCGCCTTTTTATAAAACTATTTAGACATGTTTGAAGCCCAATTATCCATGGACCCAAAACACCATACATGTATGTCAGATTAATCAGTCAGGTAGTTCCAAGGTAGATGTTTTAATGAATTTTATATTTTAATGATTTTATTAGACACAAAAGTCCCCATGGCCCCGTCATTTCTTAACAGATTGACCTCATGTTAACAAATCTGAATCTCAGTCACTAAAGGATCCTCCATACTATATGTAAGCTAAATAGTCCAACCTCTCTTGAGAAGACATTTTAAGTATTACTATAGAAACATACAGTTATGTCCCTGGTCCCACCCTATTTAACCTGGTGACCCCATCTGAATAAATTTGAATCCCAGACACCAAAGAACCCATTTCCGGACGCACGGACGCACGGACGGACACCGGCTATTTTTAATAATAGTCCCCCGAAATTTGTTTTCGGTGGACAACAAATCTGAATCACAACGAAAGGAGCCTCAATATTAAATATGAATGAGCTAAATAGAGCTGGTGGTTCTTTCAAAGAACACATTTCAAGTTTGCCAAATATGTTCTAGTGAAGTGGTGGATGTGGGAGTGTTAAATGTCCTATTGAAAGATTTGAACAATACATATGATAGATTGTTGTTGTAATTGGGGATTAATGACCTCTAGCAGATCTCCAGGGAATGTTTATAAATATGTCAGATTTTTCTTGACATGTGTAGGCCTACCCCGCACACAGTGACCTCATTTGAACAAATCTGAACCCCAGTCACCCAAGGATCCTTCATACCAAATATGAACCGATTTGGCCTGATGGTATTTGAGAAGAAGATGTTTAAAAAAATTACTATGGAGGGAAAGAGTTATGGCCCTGGCTTCGCAACTATTTGACCCAGTGATCTCATTTTAACAAATCTGAATGTGAGTCACATCCACACCAAATATGAACCCATTCGGTCTTATGGTTCCAGAGGAGAAGAAGTTTAAAGAATTGTTGATGGACGGACGATGGACTAGGAGTAATGACTATAGCTCCACCAGGAGACTTCGTCTCAGGTGAGTTAAAAAGTACCGATGTAACCCATTATTACCGGCCACAAATTGGGCGTAAGTATAGTCTGTATGGCATTAAAACTGACTAAAATGTAGCAAAAGTCCTGATTGTGGTAGACCTATGCAATTGGAGGCCCCTTTTGTGATGGGGTGGGGGTTGGGGTGTTTCTAGGCGATATTTGGGGCGGGCCACCCACCCATGCCATCAAATCGGCCGAAAGAGACATTTATGAGAATAAGGAATTAGTTCCAAATGTCATGTTCGTAAAGGTCTCTGCTATATTATGGAATGTTGGGATAATTTAAAAGATGCGAAAAAACTTTCGATGTTTTAATCGAATCGGGATGTCGTATATATGATTACATATAAGCACAGCAGACATTGGGTGTATATATTAATATAAATATGGGGTGTGTATACATAAGACAGAGTATAAATATTAAATGGGTACGTGGTTGTCTGAGAACCCAAACTCGCTTTTCAATTACGAGATTACAAACGAAAGATTATAAACCATATATACCAAAACATTTGTTGAACCGAAGTAAACTTTCAGCCACTCCTGTGGATTGCTACACAAATGTGTATCTATTTAAGGTGAAAAGGCACCGACATATCGAAACAAATATGCCCCAAAACGAATAAATCTATTATAATATAATTTAGACATAAGCAATAAATTCTCGGAGTTTTGTAAATAATATTGATTGTAACAGTTGCCATTAAGGCAATTCTCTACACATGTTTGGAACGAAGCCATCATTATTGATCAATTGACCGACCAATGAAAAATATTCAATCATATTTTGGAACATGCTTACTACCAATTCGATAAAAATGAAGTTCTCGATCAGCTGGATGCGTGTTTCAGGTGTTTGTTCCCAATACAATATTGTTTGTCACAAGGAAATTGTCAACTTCATGGAATATATTGGGGAAACTGGAGGTTTTGATTAATAATGGGATTAAATTATATTATGAAATAACTATGATTAAATTCAGGTTATGCAGTTATAACAACGAGAGGCCGATCACGATCGGCAGATGTTAACCCATCCCTTGGTGATTGTAAATTACTATGATCGGAATCATAAATGAGAGTTTTCAAGTTGAATTATAGAGTATAATGTTATGTACTATTATAGACAAATGTACATAACACAAATTATCAGAATTTATGGGTCACTCGCATTTGTATAAGAGAATGCATTTGTGCAGGATCTGTAATGCTGCACCACCACAGCATTGGGTTAAATGTGAAAAGGTGACCTGGACATGGGATACTTGGGTTAAGAGAGTCCAATTTAAGTTTATAATGATAATGTATCAAATTCTATCAACAACAGCAATCAAGATAAGACACCTCACTGCTGACCCATTAATATCAAATATATAGCAGAGTTGTCAACAAATCACAGACATTGTTTATGTTGAATGTTGGGATCTCTATTAAACCAATAACATTTATAATGACCTCAGACCATCTGTAGAGTGATATACTCAGCTGTGCAATGCAGCACAGATGTTCTAGTCTATTGTTAATATCATGTGATGTGTATTTATATTGAAACTTTAAAAAAAATTTATATACCATAGCTTTCTTTATCTGCACACTGACATAAGATACATCAGAAAATAATATAGCCTTATCAATAGCTAAGAAGTCCAAAGGCATGGGATGGAACAAATTTAACAGTACATAACACAAGATTTTGGACCGATTTAAACCAAATTTGGTGTGGTGAATCGGGGTACCCTTGGCAGAGTTATAATGGTGTTAGTTTTTCAAATTATTTAAACACAAAATAGTTTATTATATATATATATTTGTTTTTTTATATTTTTGTTTTGTTAAATTGAGCAAGGATTTCAATCTAAATTATTATTTTTTTTTTTTTTTAAGAGTGAATATTTTATCGAAAAAGGGCCATAACTCAGTTAAACCCATATTCGGATCAAACCCATATTCGAACTAGATCTGTCTTTTGTGCTGAGAAATTCACATAAAAAAATTGGTTCCGATCAGATAGAAAATATTTGCGTTATCGCACCATGCGTAAAGTGTCTACTGACAGACAGACATACAGACGGATGGACGAACGAACGACGAGTGGTCAATCCGGACATCGACACTATGTTTACCATACTATGGTATGGGTAAACATAAAATGTCTGAAGACACATTTGCTTTAACACACGTTATAGAATTTGTCTTTTGGGTTATAACTGCATGACCTTAAAGGGGTACTGTACCCAAGATGTTGTTGTTGGTTTCTATAATCCCCGAGTCGGAGAATAAGGTAACAACTTTTCCATTTTTTGAAAGTCTGTTGAGTACGAAGTATTGTTACGGATGGAAAATTTACCGGAATGCAAAAATACAAATTGTCGTTGTCGAGTAATTTTTGTACAGTTTTCAACCAAATGAATCAAATAAACATTATATTATATGCTTAGCAGTCCCATATACTCATTTAAGTTAGTGTATGGTCACTAGTCAATGAGTGGCTTGGGTTTTCTCCCCGTATAAGCATAATGTTTCAAACGATCGTGTGTGCAATTGTTTTATTAATCCAGTATCCCTCAATTATAATTTGATTACGTTTTGTACACGGAAATTCCAATTTTAAGAGACGCCATTTTATGGCTGGAGCCATAAAATCAATTTATATTAAATTATTAACTTTTAAATTATTAAATTTTAAGATAGCCTATTAACCTGAGCGTTTACAGAATACATCTTCGACTCAAATTACTTATATTTCTATATAGTATCGATAATAGATCGTTGTTATCACCGGGAATTTATTGAAAATGGCGTACAGTACCCCTTTAATCCACACAAGAGTTATTTCTTAAATAATAGTTTTGTACTTTTGGATTATATCGAACACGATCTTTATCATTTTGGGATTTTTTCCCTCGATAGTTTGGTGCATTTTGACCGCAGATATAATAAAAGACATGTGGTTGGTTGGGCATCACATGTGGACTGAAATTTATTTTCCGATCCCGAATGTATTACAATATGCCGGAACTGATGTTTTTCTTGATTGCTAAATAATTCACGAATCACTGGTTAGTTCGTGAGGCTTCATCACAAAAAATACACGAACAGCCGACTTTGAAGCACATGCGTGATATTGTTCAGCTCTCAAGTAGCATCCCTTTTCACACACTCTTGAACTTGGACCGTTAAAGGTACTCAACCCGATAAAACTCCTCTCAATTACTATTTCAATGGCTTCGGGGGTCAAAAATATTTGATTCGAGTCGAGGAAGTCACCCATCAAAGCTCAGATTTGTTAGATATCGATTTTAGAAATCTATTATTTTTCATTATCGGGAATACTATCTGGCCCAGAACTCAGTCAAAATTGCGTTAAAATTACCACTTGATTTTAGAGTTATCCATCCTTGTCTGTTTGAATAGATTTGGAGAACACATCCAGAGCAGATTACGGCAGTTAGCAGTACTCATCTCGAGTTTATAACAAATTTCAAAAATCAATATCTAATAACTCTGAGCTTTGTTTGATGGGTTCCTCGACTCGAATCAAATATTTTTTACCCCCAAAGCCAAAGAAATAGTAATATAGGACCCTCCGATCGGATTGTTGTTGTTGGAATCTGTTGAGATGGGGACCCTCTTTACGGGTTGAGTACCTTTAACTAGTAAAATTACATACACAGTCTGTGCACGGCTCACTATGGAGGCTATCTTGTTATAATTACTTTCTATTTATGGGATGGCATGAAGACAGTCTTGCCAGATTATGCCATCCCCTACAATATACGACATAATTATTCATCATTATTATGCAATATACGTGTAAATAAAATATCCTAACCTATATTAGTTGGCTCAATGGATATTTTCGAGAAGTCATAGGCATAACATATATAAAGCCTCCATATTACTGAATGTGAGTTTTCGAACGGCAATCAAACATAAGTGTCAACTCAGAGACGTTTTCTAGTATTAGTTATATTCGGCAACATCGGGGGCACATGGAGATTTAATTCCTGGATGTCGATTTTGAAAAAAAGAGACATCCAGGTATTAAATAAAGGCCCAGTTAATTTTCGAGTCGCCGATTATTCTTTTTATAGTGACTTGATATACGGTTTTTATAACAATATATGCCATAGCATATGATAACAAGACAGTCAATGACTGTGGGGTCGCTCACCAGACTGCAAAGACTGATAAGACTGGGACTCTGGAGACCAAAACAGTGAGCACTTTTCATAATCACTTTAAAAGAAGTAGATTTAAACAGGATATGTGGCTAGAGAGACTTCAAGTATGTAGCTTGGTAAAAAACCACCTTGAAATTGCCAACTGTACACTACTGATCACCCCCCTCCTCCAGCTCAACAAGTCCCCTCCCGACCGGGATCCAGACTCCCAAGTCTTAGGTTGGAATTTCACAACCGACACCTCAAACTTTCTCAATTGTTGGAAATTTCCAATCTCACAAGCGCCTTTTTCTAAAACCATTTAAACATATTTGAAGCCCAATTATCCATGGACCCAAAACACAATACATGTATGTCAGACCAATCAGTCAGGTGGTTCCAAGGTAGATGTTTTAATGAATTTGGTATTTCTATGATTTTATTGGACACAAAAGTGTTAACTCCCCATAGACTGCCATTTCTTGACAGGTTGACCTCATTTTAACAAATCTGTATCTCAGTCACTAAAGGATCTTCCTGATTCCTCCATACTATATGTAAGCTAAATAGTCCAAAATCCCTTGAGAAGACATTTTAAGAATTACTATAGAGACATATAGTTATGTCCCTGGTCCCACCCTTTTAACCTGGTGACCCCATCTGAATAAATTTAAATCCCAGACACCAAAGAACCCTTCATACATATCATAAATATCAGTCAAATAGACCTGATGGTCCTTGTGAAGGAAGCATATTAAGAGGGAAACTGTCCTTCGCTTGGCCCCTATTTGACCAGGTGACCCCATTAAAAAAATCTGAATTGCAGTCAAGGAAGAACATTCCATTCTATATAAGCCAACTAGTTCTTGCAAACATAATTTAAGAATTACTATGTAGTGAAATAGTTAAGTCTCTTGCTCTGCCCTTATTTGACTTTGTGATCCCATTTTCACAAATCTGATAAGGATAAAAATTAAGTTCCCCAGTTGAAGTTGGTGATATTCACCCATTGGGCACCTCAATTAGGAATTTTATCTTCTGCAAATTAGGGGATATAGAAACTTCCTAGAAGGGAAATTTAACTAACAACAATGTAAATTTGATACTATAGATACTTCCCAGAAGATGAGGCCTAAGCAGAATGAGGTCGTCAGAGGGTGAATTTGGTGATGCTAGCCTGCTGTGCCGGATAGCATCACAAAAAGCGTGTCTGTTCCTACATTGTGTATGCCTGGCCTCAAGCAACACAATGTATTATACAACAAGCCTTGAAATAGTGTGATAGTGTGTCTGTCATTTGCAGAGTGAGGTCCCCAGAGGGTGAATTTAGTGACGCTAAATTCACCCTCTGGGGACCTCATTCTGATAAAGTCCTCAACTGCTATGGAAGACCTAGAATAAAATTGAATTTCCCCAGTTGAAGTTGGTGATGTTCACCCATTGGGCCCCTCAATTATGAATTTTATCTTCTGCAAATTAGGGGATATAGAAACTTCCTAGAAGGGAAATTTAACTAACAACAATGTAAATTTGATACTATAGATACTTCCCAGAAGATGAGGCCTAAGCAGAATGAGGTCCCCAAATGGTGAATTTGGTGATGCTAGCCTTGAATCAAGCTTTGAAATAGTCTGTCTGTTATTTGCAGAATGAGGTACCCAGAGGGTGAATTTAGTGAGGCTATCCTGCACAGCGGGCTAGTATCACTAAATTCACCCTCTGGGGACCTCATTCTGATAAGGCCCTCAACTGCTATGGAAGACCTAGAATAAGATTGAAGTTCCCCAGTTGAAATTGGTGATGTTCACCCATTGGGCACCTCAATCATGAATTTTATCTTCTGCAAATTAAGGGATACAGAAACTTCCTAGAAGGGAAATTTAACTAACAACAATGTAAATTTGATACTATAGATACTTCCCAGAAGATGAGGCCTAATCAGAATGAGATCTTGAGACTCTAGATACTTCCCAGAAGATGAGGCCTAAGCGGAATAAGGTTCTCAGAGGGTGTATTTGGTTATGCTAGCCTGCTGTGTAGGATAGCGTCACTAAATTCACCCTCTGGGAACCTCATTCTGGCTCTGCCAGGCACTCTTTGAGAAAATGAAATTAATCTGATTTTAATGACCACTGAGTGATAATATAAACAACAAGGGTGCTTCATTGATAACACCATTAATCTCATTTAAATTATGGATGACATGAATACACTCCCTGGGGACTCTGTCTAAGGCTGCATAATCTTTATCTCTCTATCTGCCTTGCCATGTCTATCAGTTCATAGGAGAGTTGCCTTGTAATGGGAATTTAAATAAATATACTTTATTTACCTGTGAGTTAGGATATGAGATAGTGTGGAATGCTGTTGGTTGGGTGGGTTTCTGGGTCATGTGGGGGGGGGGGGGGTGATATTTTTTGTTTGTATGTTAAATTGATCAAGGAGTTCCTGAATTTTGTATTATTTTTTGGGGAATTATGGCCCTGGCTCCACCACTATTTGACCCAGTGACCCCATTTGAACAAATCTGAACCCCAGTCATTCAATGACCCCACATACCAAATATAAACTAAATCGGCTTAATGGTTATTGACAAGAAGTCGTTATAAGAATTACCAAGGAGGAATATAGTTATGGCCCTGGTTTCGCAACTGTTTGACACAGTGACCTCATTTGAATAAATATTAATGACAGTCACCTAGGGAACATCCACCCCAAATATGATCAAAATGCAAAAATGTATTTTTTTGGTTTTTAGAGTTATGTTCCTGGCTCTGCCCCTAATTGACCCAGTGACCCAATTTGAACAAATCTGATTCCCAGTCACCCAAGGTCCCTCAGTACCAAATATAAGCTAATTCGGCCCAATATTTTTGTGGAAGAAGTCATTGTAAGAATTACTATGAGTTATGGCCCTGGTTTCTCAACTAATTGACCGGGTGACCTCATTTGAACAAATCTGAACACCAGTCACCCAAGGACCCTCCATACCAAATATTAGCTAAATCAGCACAATGGTTATGGACAAGAAGTTGTTGTAAGAATTACTGTGGAGGAATAGAATTATGGCCCTGGTTTCGCAACTATTTGACCCAGTGACCTCATTTGAACAAATCTGAATGAGAGTCACCTAGGGAACATCCACACCAAATATGAACCAATTTGGTATGATGGTTTCAGAGGAGAAGATGTTTTTAAAAAAAGTTGACGGACGTACAGACAGACGGACAGACGGACAGACGGACGGACGACGGACGAGGAGTGATGACTATAGCTCCACCGGAGACTTCGTCTCAGGTGAGCTAAAAATACTATAATTCATCACTATTTGAAACATCTGTGTCTCAGAAGATGCCCACAGAGAAATAGAAAACTGCTGAAGACTTCCCACCTCTGGCACACAGAATGCAACAGAATTCAAACTTTTCCAATGGAAGGGAATGAACTCTATCTTTTATATTATACATTTGTTGCATGGTTTCGAGGTTGACGTGATATGAGGATTTATGAACCCGAGGACGTTAATATTCACCGAGGCCACAGGCCGAGGTGAATATTAACTTCCAAGGGTTGATAAATCCTCATGTCAACATCGAGACCATGCAACAAGTGTTTTATTATATGAACTAGCGGCATTCTTTACCTTGTGGCCAATCAATTACTAAAGGGTTCGCAGGAGAAAATTAATGATCATATAATAAATAGAGTTATTCCCCCTGCATTGAAAATAATACTGATTTTTACTTCAATCTTGATGACAAAACGCGTTGGCAACTCAACAAAAACAACATATCCACAGTTTATTACACCGGATAAGTTAATAATACAATGTTTTGGAGCTTCCTCTTTCAAATGGTATATTATATGGCATATATTTTATATAATGTGATCTGGGGGTTCGAAAATTAAATGGGCCTTTAAATCTCCATGTACCCAACGATGTGCCTAAGATAACGATTTTTGTTCCCACAACAATAACCATGTCTCCTTAAATTAAGTGTGTTTTCATAGGTTCTTCGATTAATTCACACCAATAAGAATAATATTCAGTAGCCGACCTAAGGATCCGGCGTCAGGTGACGTCAAACTCGGCGTGCGAGAGCAACGTCACGATTGGTGGAAATTGCTAGTTCATGGGTCATTCATATACCCCCCGATGTTTCACGTGCTCACATATATACCCCCGATGTTTCGCACACGTTCTCTTATACCACACTGTCAAGGGTGATGGGGTACATGGTGATATAAATCAGATTGCTAACTAGTTACAACCGGACTATATAGAGGATATCCACACTTTTTCAGTGGATATGGGTTATATCTCATGAGTGATGACAAAACATTGAATTTCCACGAGTGGCTTTAGCCACGAGTGGAAATTCAAATGTTTTGTCATCACGAATGAGATTTAACCCATATCCACTGAAAAAGTGTGGATATTCTGTTTATTATATACTTTAGTTACTTGCCTATGACCCCCAATGAATGTCAATACATCATAAATTCAACAGTGGGATATCACTTATATCTCACTAGTGGGATATCACTTATATCTCACTGCTAAAACCTTATAATTCATGGGCAAGTATATAATAAATAATTATATCCATATGTGTTACTTAAAGTAACACATATGGATATAATTATATAGTCCGAACTTACTTATAAAACTGTCATGTTAAGGAAAGACAAAAAACGGGGTCCTGTAGCCTACATATGAACATTTATTACGTGTGCGCTTGTTCCTAGAAGTACTGCTGTTCCATATTTACAAATACGTTCCATACGCATCTCGTTGACGTAAAATGACGTACATGACGTTCGCCTCAACCATGAAACTGGAACTATTTAAATAAAAGAATCATCACACATGACAAACACGCTCTGTATGACCTGTATGAGCCTAAATAAACCTTCTAATCCTGTATTTTTAATGCACAGATTCTAGGACGCGAAGTGTGTAATAAACACAGAACGACACGATGTGTAAATGGGTTTGTCGATACGACACTCGTGCTGTCGCGGAAGGATATATCTTGAGGCGCAAGTACTCGTGTCGTAACGACAAACCCATTTACACATCGTGTCGTTCTGTGTATTTACTTGGAGGTAATCTGTATTAAATATGATGTTGGAGTGAGATATATACCCATTCTTTTCCCGGGCATCTCTGTCTATAACAAACACATGCCTGTGTGACATGCAGAGTTGGGTGCCAGAGAAAACGTTTAGTTAACCCTTTCCTGATGGGAGCTGCGCTGGTGCAGCATTAAAAACCACGCGCCAGTACATTCTCGTAGGCGAGTCTCCTTAATATACAAGAGAATGCACTGGCTTACAAGATCAAGGTAAATGTTGTTAGGCAATGCATTCTCTTATATATATGCGAGGCAGCCTATGGGCGACTAGCATATATAAGAGAGTGTATTGGCACATGATTTTCACCAAAGTTCAGGAAGCTCCAGTTATGAAAGGGTTAAACGTATATATTGACATAATTATTTCTAAAACTTATATACAGGATTCCCAGATCTGTCACTGGTAACATTTTGGTATTAATACATAAGTGGGTTATATATTATGAAATGCGTCTAATGATATACAAAACATAATGGTACTCGATGAAATTGAATCGAAATATGGTCACAATAAGAAGGTGCAAAACATATACATATCAATCTACTGAAGCACTTGCGTATAATATATACAGAGAAATCTCAAAATAGATCCAAATTTATGCAGATAAAATCTTGATTCCACCTTATTTACAGATAAAATCCTTCTCATGAATGGTGAATAGCTTATAAACCACATGATTTATCATGGCCGTTCAACGGTTATAGTGTGTATCGGTATATACTTGACCTCCAATCACTCCAATCATCCGATTCTTTATCACGGTGGGAGTCACGTGGTTTTGAGTTGATGAGTACTAGTATCACGCATTCAAAATAGCCGAGGCGAACTCAAACGCGACCAGAAACGAGGAGAACGGTAATAAACTAGAATAATGATATATTAGATCGTATTTTTGCAGCTACGTGTATATGCTATACTATTTTTCAAACAAGCTGATACCTCATTTGTGTCCAAACTCACAGTTGTTTGCTCTAACATTCTGACCAAAGTTGTCAGTCGAAGGATTCTTCTAGATCTATGGACTTGTTTATTCCATGAACCTCCGATTGGCAACTTTTGTCAGAATGTTATAGAAAACTACTGAGTATTTCTGAACAAACAAGACAGTCAATGACTGTGAGGTCGCTCACCAGAGTGTAAAGACTGAGAAGACTGGGACTGTGATGACTACAACAGTCAGTACTTGACAAAATCACTTAAGACAGATATTTCTAAACATAGACATAGCTGGAGTTTCTCAGATGAGCAGGGCTCTTCGTCTTGAAATTTATAATTGCACACTACTGACAATCGCCAACACTCTCCTTATTTCCTAATCTCCTTGCACTTTTTAAACAAAACAATCAGACCACAGTAGGCCCTACCAAGTTAACAAAATTTCACAAAACATCCCTCTTTCACAACTGGTACCGGTACCGGTAATTTCCAACCTGACATCCCCCTATAAAGTAAAAATTTGTGGCCATTTTGGTCCAACAGTTTAACCTGAAGTAGGAACATGTGGACTGTTGGTTTAAAAACATACTGGTTGGAAAATCAAACCAAACTATGAGAACAATTCTAACCTTTTTTTGGTGTGAACATCTAATCTACAACTAATGTTGTATCAGGCATAACATTTTCAACTGTTGAAAGTTTGATCAAAGTGGGGGTCAAAACTCCACCCCTCTACACTCCCTCTCCATTGCCCCCCACCCATGCAACTTAGAAATAACTAGGAATCTATATATTATTATACCAGTACCAAACAGCATATATACATGTAGGGTGGATGGGGGAGTTAAATCTCTTATCGCTGCCCGTTTGCACAAATGTGAATCCCCATCTATGAGATACATTCATCTAGATATTTCAAAGGGTTGTTTTAAGAGTTGAAGTAAATTGATTTCCCTCAAAAGTTTCCTAAAAAATTACCCCTTTTGAACAAATTTGAACCCCGGTCACCCAAGGATCCTGTATACCAAATATAAGCTAAACAGGCCCAATGGTTCTTGAGAAGAATTGTTTTAAGAATTACTATGGAGGGAAGGAGTCATAGCACTGGCTTCGCACCTATTTCATGAACTTATTTGAACAAATCTGATTGTGAGTCGCCTAGGGAACATCCACACCAAAACATATAAACCCATTTGGTCTTCAATATGGATCTGAAGAATAAAACAATTGTTGATGGATTGTTGATGGATAGACATCTTCCCACATCATCAATGTTTGCATCTCATACTGGTGTTACATGTTTTAGAGCCTACCGGTAGAAAATTTAACTGCACATTTATTGAGAATTTCTATGAAACAATTATTTGTCATATATGTTCAAAGTCATTTAATTTCTATTAACCAACATCCTACACATATCAATTGGGTTAATAAACATATCCCATGCCCATGCATGGCCCATAAATCTAATTGACTTCATTTATTTTCGGTTAAAGTTACCTATTTTCGAGGCATCCCGTTTTTGGATGTCATTTGGCCCACTAATCCCAGTTTGGTGTGTTTTGTGAGCGCGATTTTGTAAGTTAATTGGGCTAACGACTCATTGAAGTTAAATTAAATTAAAGTCAGCAACTTAAACTAATAGAAACTGGAAGAATAAAGTCAAGTTGGGATAATGAGATTGGTAATTTTCAGACTGAAAGTTGTGAAAAATAAATTTTGCAAATAAAAAGTTTACGGCGGGTGGTCCGGCGAGCAGGGGGTGGGTTACCAGAAACAAAGGTATTATTTTTTAGGCCTTACTATGGCGGGAAAGAGTTATGGTCCTAGCTTCGAAACTATTTGACCTGGTGACCTCATTTGAACATATCTGAATGTGAGTTACCTAGAGAACATTCACACCAAGTATGAACCCATTCGGTCTTATGGTTCTAGAGAAGATGATTCTTGACGGACGGACAGACGGACGGACGAGGAGTGATGACTATAGCTCCACCAGAGACTTCGTCTCAGGTGAGCTAATAAGGTGTCAACTTGTTTTAAAAATAAACTAGCAAATATGCTCGTAACAGTCAAAATGCTTTGTTTTGTGTCAGCTCATCATATGTTATATATTTTTGTGCGTTTTCACATTTTGAATGCGTGGTACTCACCAACTTCGAAACCATCGTGTTTATATCTACAGCAGCATGACTGTCATATATACGTAATATCTAAATGTCTATTCCCATTTGTAGACTCGCGTGCGTTTAGTCCAGGTGACTTTTTAAGGTTGAACCACTATAACCACTTTTAAGTTCAATTGCCAAACTGCAAGGCATAGATCAGCCCTCGATATGCTGGCCACTGCCACTGACCACTGCCATCACGTATATATGCATAATTAAATATAATGTTTTATGTGTACCCATACCATAGTATGGTGCACATAGTGCCAAGGTCCGGATTGACCACATTGGCTCCTATTTGATCTGGTAAACCTATTTGAATCCCAGTCACCAATGGACCCTTCACACTAAATATCGGCAAAATAAACATGATGGTTCTTGCGAAGAAAGCATATTAAGAATTGCCAAGGAGGGAAATAACTATGTTCTTGGCTTGAATTCCAGTCATTCAAGGATCATTCATACCAAATAAAAGATAAATAGGCAAAATGGTTGTTGCAAAGAAGATGTTTTAAGAATTACAATGGAGGGAAGTAGTTATGTCCCTAGTTCAGCCCCAATTTCATTTGGCAAATCTGAATTCCAGTCACCTAAGGACACTCCTTACCAAATATAAGCTAAATGAGCCAAATGGTTCTTGCGAAGATGTCTTAACAATTACTCTAGAGGGAAAGAGTTATGTCACATGCCTTTCGCATCTTTTACCTGGTAACCCCAATTGAAAATCCCAATCACCAAATATGACCATCCATTTTAAATATGACCTAAACTGATTAGATTGTTCTTGCAAAGCAGATGTTTTAAGAATTACTCAATCTCCTATTTAAAGATAAATATGATAGATTGTGTGTAAAATTTGCCTTGTGAAAACTGGTCATAAACAAAAGGAATACATTTGGCACTTAATTTGAAATTAATGACATTTGGCCATCTCTACTAATGTTAATAGAAATGCCAAATAGGATCAAATATTACATGATGACATGCTTCATATTATTTTCAGAGTTAGAGAGATAACTCTGTCTGAAGGAATTTGCGTATTGTTTTGGGTGGCGAAAACATTGAAGAGCAATAGGACATGGGTTACAATCTTTAGAATTGTATTTTCTCCGGGAAATTCTCCCCAATGTAAATTATTCATTTGAGCAGTTGTTAGACAACGGCACGTGAGAGGCTGAAGCCCCTGCATATCCACCCTCTGCCCTATCACCCTGCTTTGGGACTTTCAAAACACATCCTGACCCCAGTTACCCAATGACCCTCCATGCCAAATTTAAGCTAAATAATAAATATACCTGATGGATCTTGAGAATAACACATTTTTAAAAGTATTATGAAAGAAAAGACCTGGCGGTTCCATTTAAACAGATCTGAATCCCATTCACAGAGGAATCAACCACATCAAACACGATTCGCTTCATTGAAGAATGACCATTACAGGAAAGAGTTGTGTTCCTGGAAAGAGTTGTGTTCCTGACATATTTTGACCCGGTGACCCCATTTGAACAAATCTCAATCCCAGCCACACAAAATATGACTTAATTCCGAATTGCGGTTCTGCAGAAGAATATATGAGAGATTTCCTCAGGTGAGGCCAGCGTAACAGAGGACTGGCCACTGCTTGCAGTTTGTTCAATTGTTTCTCTCTTATCTGGCGGTAGTATGTCCACGGCGGTTGACACACTATCAAATTCTCACTAATATATAGCCAATTCACGACAACCATATTGAATCACAAAGTGACCTTTTAGTACACAATACCATTGGAAATTCGACATTAAAATGTTCATATGCCCAATTTAAGTTCGATATGCGATGAGATCGCGTCCCAAGTCCGATTAGAGTGTTGATTGAATATGACACAGAAATTACCAGTCATCCGTGGTTATCGCCATGCCGAGCTGATTGGTGAATAAAATAGGCAGTCAATAGTCAAAACAACCTTAATAATCGTCGCGGCTATAGCCCAGTCATGCTGCTGGAGATAGAAATATACTCTGCGACATGTTCCACAAACTCACGTTTAACAATAACTTAAATGGTTATATGGCGACATGATGTTTATAGGATGGACGGCAATTTAATGCGGCAACATCGTAATGTCTCTCATATATTATTCACCCAAGAACATTATAGGAAATAGATTTTGAAGATATTCCCAAAATTGCATGTATATTAATATAAATATATAATCAAAGTGATTATCTATAGTCTTCTACCTCATTCAAATTTAAATACTAAACATGTTTTTGTGAAACCTCTCTATCATGCACTTTGAATCAATTCTCTAAAACACATTACACAATACAACAATGGTCTGTTGAGATAGTACCAATAGTATGTGGCGTGAGTCCGTTTAACTGGTCCATTTCCAATATATATGCTGTCTATGAAATGAGAACCTTTTTTCAAAATAATGTAGCCTTTGGTGTGGGGTTATATGTTCCGATATATAATTATGTCATTATATCCTCCCATCACATTCGTTCACTTATATATATATATAAAAGAATTGCGATGCAATGGAAATTGAACATTTAGCAGTGTTACAATTATAGTTATTCTTTGTGTAACTTAGTCATTATGACTAAGGCCAGAGTTAGTCATAGTGATTCTCTGAAATGTGTGTTAGTCAAACTGATTCCAAATTCTTGTGACTGTATATATATAACCATAACAGTCATATTGACCCGATTTGTTGCTCAGTATGATACTCCATCTCTGTGACAAGTAACATTTGCATGCGTGAATTATTCAGTGGTTTTGTAATTTTCGGTAGTCTTTGCACATTACTGCCGTGTTGGCACTCAGGCACTGGCTTTTAGTGCTGCACGTGAGTTAACTGTATAGAGCAGCATGTGGAACAGTTGCAGAGACAACACTGTCGGTCTTTGCTATTGAATCCATTCCATATGATGAGAAACACAGTAAACTTGTAGTTGTAGATCCATTGTGGTGGGGGCAAAATTGTGTGTTCTGACTCATCGTGGGGTACATGGATGGTTGATAACTTTTGTGAACCCTGATGCGGAGCCGATGGGTTCAAAATCAACATTCAGTTATCATTGGAGTTCCACGATTCCTGCAGTTTTGGATCTACACGATTTCGGTTCCGACTCTAACACGAATTTAATGGTGATTTTTTTAAGAAAACAACTGGAACATCGTGAAAAATGCTATTTATTAGTGCGATCTGCTTAATTGGCTCTTTAAATTCCTGTTTAATTGTAGAATCAGTTTGTAGCAAACACATGGTCGTTCATATGGCACCAAACAAAATTAATTGTGCTGAATCGAATTCGCGAAAAATAATCAAACTTCCACCTCCAGCCAATGCTTTCGAGGGAAAATAAAACTCTTAATTCACAACAAAACTGCAGGTATCGCTGTATAGTGGTTATCACATCTTCATGTATCCGCAATATCAACTTGGTTAAATAGTAAATATGTAGTGTAAAATTAATGGAAAACGTTTGTTTGGTCCCGGACCATTTCACGCGAACATTCACACGTACCCATTTGATGCTTTGGTCCTTGACTATCATGATTTGGTCCACCTCAAGAGCAGGACCAATGTTTTAAATTTGGTCGGGGATCAATAATATAGTCCCCGACCAATTGCATTTACATGATTTTTACGTCCCGGACTATTTATTTGGTGACCGGAGACAGTAGAATCGGGGACCAAATCGGATCATGTGAATGCGTTATTAATATTTTGAGCAAGATTGAAAAAACTCATCAAACGAGAGAGACACGGTAAACACAAAATAATGTTTGTGCATGAACTCTTACTACTGATGGCTAAATAGATTAATATTAATATATAATATATGAATAAGTCGAGACAAACATTAACGAGACAGTCAATGAGTGTTGAGACGCTCACCTGACTGTAAAGACTGAGATGACTGGGACTTTGGAGACCACCCACAGTAAGTACATGTCAAAATCACTTTAACAGAAGTACCGGTAGTCCTAAACATGGATGTAGCCACGGGGAACTTATAGCAAAAACATATTGAAATATATACCTCATATACTACCACAGGGGGTGGGGGGTCACTAATTCGGTACCGAATAGAGCCGAATGCCATCAAAGTTTATTTTCTGACTCACTGCACCGATTTTGGTCGGATAAACGGTATTGTCGCGTATATTGCTATTTCCAAAAGTGATATAAACGCTCCTTACCATGTAAAGTGCCGTAGAATGCCGATATAAACCTGTTTTGTACGTTCAAGTGTTAGAAATCTTTCTAACGTGACCATAAATATGGGACGATTCACCATTAATCGTGGCAACATAATGCCTCTTTCTGATTGATCGATATTCACGTGGCTTTGTTTACGAAATGACTGTCCGAAAAAAATATATTGTGTTTACCAATGTGAAAGAGTTACATTTGCTAATACCGTGTGCGTAACGTAACTATCACAAGTATAACGTACTCTGATAACAACTTATCGCCAATAATGATATCATGCTTAAGACATTTTAAACATATCATTTTCGGCTTGTTTTATTTAATTTTTATGAAAATGAATAACAAATGGGGTAATAAATATATATAACGACAAAAAGAATCAAATTGGTCTTTTTCTTGGTGCAGACAAGCAAGGTACGAAAATTGGTGAAATCTGAGTACGAACGTCGGAGTGTTCCCCTATCGTATTCCGTTAATCACCAACCGTTGAGTGCATGTTCACGGTCTGGTTTGAAGCAATTTTCTCACTTCAAAGTATACAAAAGTTGTTTTTAGACATTCCACTGCATTTGACAGTGTAAGGAGGTTTTTATTCACGTTTGAAAGAAGAAAAACAAGCGACAATGCCGTTTACGCGGCCATAATCGGTTCGGTGAGTCAGAAATGCAACGAATTTCGGGAATCGGTAACCTAAAGATGTCTAGCCTTGTCTGATATCTCATATATATTTTGAAGACCTCTGTCTGTATGTATGTTTGTTTGTTTGTCTGTTTGTCTGTCTGTCATTTATACAAATCTACGATTCTCGACCGATCGGGACGAAACTTGGTACGTGTGTGTAGTTTGACCGGGCGGTGAACGTTGTCGAATTGGCGAGCCCGTGCGGCGCCCGCTTCGCGCATACGCAGACGAGATCTCGGAACCGGTGGAGCTATCGACTTGAAATTTGCTATGTGAATGTATCTTGCCCCGGATACGAATTTTATCGGGTCGCCGAGCCCGTGCGACGCCAGCTTCGCGCATGCGCAGACCAGATCTCGGAGACGGGTGGAGCTATCGACTTGAAATTTGCTATGTGAATGTATCTTGCCCCGGATACGAATTTTATCGGGTCGCCGAGCCCGTGCGACGCCAGCTTCGCGCATGCGCAGACGAGATCTCGGAAACGGGTGGAGCTATCGACTTGAAATTTGGTATGTGAATGTATCTTGCCCCGGATAACGTAGTCGTATTGGCGAGCCCGTGCGGCGCCCGCTTCGCGCATGCGCATACGAGATCTCGGAAACGGGTGGAGCTATCGACTTGATATTTGGTATGTGAATGTGTCTTGCCCCGGATACGAATTTTATCGGGTCGCCGAGCCCGTGCGACGCCAGCTTCGCGCATGCGCAGACGAGATCTCGGAAACGGGTGGAGCTATCGACTTGATATTTGGTATGTGAATGTGTCTTGCCCCGGATACGAATTTTATCGGGTCGCCGAGCCCGTGCGACGCCAGCTTCGCGCATGCGCAGACCAGATCTCGGAAACGGGTGGAGCTTTCGACTTGAAATTTGGTTTTTGAATAGCCCGGACAACGGGTGGAGCTTTCGACTTGAAATTTGGTTTTTGAATAGCCCGGACAACGTCGGGCTCATCGGCTAGTCTCATATATATTTTGAAGACCTCTGTCTGTATGTATGTTTGTTTGTTTGTCTGTTTGTCTGTCTGTCATTTATACAAATCTACGATTCTCGACCGATCGGGACGAAACTTGGTACGTGTGTGTAGTTTGACCGGGCGGTGAACGTTGTCGAATTGGCGAGCCCGTGCGGCGCCCGCTTCGCGCATGCGCAGACGAGATCTCGGAACCGGTGGAGCTATCGACTTGAAATTTGCTATGTGAATGTATCTTGCCCCGGATACGAATTTTATCGGGTCGCCGAGCCCGTGCGACGCCAGCTTCGCGCATGCGCAGACCAGATCTCGGAGACGGGTGGAGCTATCGACTTGAAATTTGCTATGTGAATGTATCTTGCCCCGGATACGAATTTTATCGGGTCGCCGAGCCCGTGCGACGCCAGCTTCGCGCATGCGCAGACGAGATCTCGGAAACGGGTGGAGCTATCGACTTGAAATTTGGTATGTGAATGTATCTTGCCCCGGATAACGTAGTCGTATTGGCGAGCCCGTGCGGCGCCCGCTTCGCGCATGCGCATACGAGATCTCGGAAACGGGTGGAGCTATCGACTTGATATTTGGTATGTGAATGTGTCTTGCCCCGGATACGAATTTTATCGGGTCGCCGAGCCCGTGCGACGCCAGCTTCGCGCATGCGCAGACGAGATCTCGGAAACGGGTGGAGCTATCGACTTGATATTTGGTATGTGAATGTGTCTTGCCCCGGATACGAATTTTATCGGGTCGCCGAGCCCGTGCGACGCCAGCTTCGCGCATGCGCAGACCAGATCTCGGAAACGGGTGGAGCTTTCGACTTGAAATTTGGTTTTTGAATAGCCCGGACAACGGGTGGAGCTTTCGACTTGAAATTTGGTTTTTGAATAGCCCGGACAACGTCGGGCTCATCGGCTAGTCTCATATATATTTTGAAGACCTCTGTTTGTATGTTTGTATGTATGTATGTTTGTCTGTCATTGATACAAATTTACGATTCTCGACCGATCGGGACGAAACTTGGTACGTGTGTGTAGTTTGACTAGGCGGTGGACGCTGTCGTATTGGCGAGCCCATGCGGCGCCCGCTTCGCGCATGCGCAGACGAGATCTCGGAAACGGGTGAAGCTATCGACTTGAAATTTGCTATGTGAATGTATCTTGCCCCGGATACGAATTTTATCGGGTCGCCGAGTCCATGCGACGCCAGCTTCGCGCATGCGCAGACCAGATCTAGGAAACGGGTGGAGCTATCGACTTGAAATTTGGTATGTGAATGTATCTTGCCCCGGATACGAATTTTATCGGGTCGCCGAGCCCGTGCGACGCCAGCTTCGCGCAGACCAGATCTCGGAAACGGGTGGAGCTATCGACTTGAAATTTGGTTTTTGAATAGCCCGGACAACGTCGGGCTCATCGGCTAGTCTCATATATATTTTGAAGACCTCTGTCTGTTTGTATGTATGTTTGTCTGTCATTTATACAAATATACGATTCTCGACCGATCGGGACGAAACTTGGTACGTGTGTGTAGTTTGACCAGGCGGTCGACGTTGTCGTATTGGCGAGCCCGTGCGGCGCCCGCTACGCGCAGACGAGATCTCGGAAACGGGTGGAGCTATCGACTTGAAATTTGCTATGTGAATGTATCTTGCCCCGGATACGAATTTTATCGGGTCGCCGAGCCCGTGCGACGCCAGCTTCGCGCATGCGCAGACGAGATCTCGGAAACGGGTGGAGCTATCGACTTGAAATTTGGTTTCTGAATAGCCCGGACAACGTCGGGCTGGGTAGAGCTATCGACTTGAAACTTGGTTTTTGAATAGCCCGGACAACGTCGGGCTCATCGGCTAGTATTATATATTATGTAAATAATGTTTTATACAAAGTGCCTGTGGATGTAGCTAGAGGCCGGGTCTCCATAAATCAGTGGGGAATGTCCACCCTGAAATTCCTACTGCCCACTCCTTACCGGAGCAAACCCACAAGTTCGTAACATTCATTTTACAATACCTTAGGCCAATATAAATACAATTCCAGATTCTCATCCACCTTTTTTGGAAAATTGTGACAGGCGGGTGAAATTTATTTTTTGTATGTTATTCTTGCGAACATAAATGTACATGGTCAGTTCTAAATATGAAGCAGTATCCTATATTATCTGTTCCTTATACCGAACAAGGTGATTTAAATTGCCCAATTTGATTAAAATAGACCGATTAAATTGTCATTAAAACCCGTTTATATATATTGATGAAGACCAAAATAGCCATAGACCCAACATACCATGAACAGAAAAAGTAGTATTAAAGTGCCCATAACCCCGTAATTTCTTGTCCTCTCGGCCCAATTTTAACAAATCTTTATCCCGGGTTGTGTGCCAGCTGAATGGTTAATTGGAATGATTATACAAATATATATAAATAAGGATAACCCAAATGTGACCCCCAAGAACTACAGGCCTATTAGGGTTGTTTTGGTAAATTGTTCACAATATTTCTGTCTAATAGACTATTAGTTTGTCGAAGATGATGATACCCTGCTTCAGAATTAGACGGGCTTCCGCAAACAATTTTCGACGTTAGACAACATAGTTACGAATAAACTTCAGACGATCTGGCTCTTTCGCAGCATCAAATACAACGCTTGTAGAAAAGGCAAAAAAAGTATCTATGTACGCATTAATTGGAAAGTCTAGAAAAAATAGCATTTCGATCAGAAACATGTTTTATCTCTTTGATGCCTTGGTCTCGCCTATTACGCTGTATGGCTGTGATGTTTGGGGATTTACTAACAACGATATAGTTGAAAACTTACCGGAAATTCATTATACACACCTTAAGATTAAAACCTAGTACTCCCATTACATGGTGTATGACAAAAGCGGACAGCTACCGCTTAGTACAATGATTAGCACACAAATTATCAAGTTAGCAGAAGCTAACTTATATAGAGCTATTAGCTCTATATAAGTTAGCTTATCACATTAGAATGATTCCTGTTTTCCATGGCTTCCTAAGATTCGCGATAGTTTTCTAGATTCTAGTCAATCCCACTTATTGGGAACTGTTCGAATTACGAATGTAGACCAGCTAATTGATTATGTAAGATCCTGCCTTATATAAAAATTTGTTTCGAATTGGTCGACAGACATTGATAACTCTATAGTAGAGGTGTCGTTTATAGGATATACAAGCACAATTTCCACTATCTAGATCGTAGTAATAGAAATGACAGAGTAACATTATGTAAATTCCGAACGTGCAACAACAAACTCCCAGTTGAAGTGGGTAGATGGCAAGACATTCATATCGAAGATCGTATTTGCACGCTAGGATCTTCATCAAGCGTTGACGATTAATTCCACTATACATGTTTATTAAGTGTGAAAATTTTAATTTCCTTAGAAACTGCCTATTGCCGAAAGAATTCACAGAAAGGCAAAATGTTATAGTCATAATCGAATTGCTAAATATAAAAAACAAACATTTATATCGCCGTCTATGTATATTAATACGACATATTATAAAGGAATTTAATTATATTAGGAAGGCATATTTAATATCCTCTGGTTCAATGATATCATAAATTTTTATGTTATAGCGATGTTATATCTGAGCCTTTGTTTTTCATATATATCACTTTTATGTTCTAGGTGAGCCATGTTGACCACATGTATATATGTAAATATTGTACACATGTCATTATCCCCATACCTTTATTAAGGGAGTGAGAAATAAATGAATTGAATTTCTACTTGATTTTAGACCGATTTCTAAACACAGAGGCACTTGTAGTTACAAATGAAGTCGATTTCTACATTTGGAAGAATGTAGATGATAATATAATACCATCTGACTAATACAAATTTTTGTATGGCCCAATGCATGATCTACAATAATTACTATCTGCATTCATTGAAATGCATGCGCGATGCACATTCGTGATATTTTCACCAATGACATATTCTCAATATCAATAGCAGACTCGCACATTATACTTGCTGTATTTTTGCGAATCCAAATTCATTCTTATTGTGCTATATATGGGGTGGATCCATGAGTTAGTACGCGCAGGAATAATTAATTTCGAAAATACGAATATAATGCAATATGCTATTATAAACAGTTATATGTAGAATAAAAAATATTCGAGACTGTATATGGTACACTGTGCAAATTATTCCACACTGGTATACTGCGTGCGTTAATTGGACTGTATAATTCCATGTTACAATTGAGTCGGCGATATGATATTACGCTGGGAGAGCCAATGTAGCCTTGTTTTTTGTAGCTATGACAAAAATATATAGTAATGGATGGTTGTGACGGACGAGGAGTGATGGCCGTAGCTCCACCGGAGACTTCGTCTCAGGTGAGCTTAAAGGGGTACTGTACCCAAGATGTTGTTGTTGGTTTCTATAATCCCCGAGTCGGAGAATAATGTAACAACTTTTCCATTTTTTGAAAGTTTGTTGAGTACGAAGTATTGTTACGGATGGCAAATTTACCGGAATGCAAACATACAAATTGTCGTTGTCGAGTAATTTTTGTAAAGTTTTCAACCAAATGAATCAAATAAACATTATATTATATGGTTAGTAGTCCCATATACTCATTTAAGTTAGTGTACCGTCACTAGTCAATGAGTGGCTTGGGTTTTCTCCCCGTATAAGCATAATGTTTCAAACGATCGTGTGTGCAATTGTTTTCCTAATCCAATATCCCTCAATTATAATTTGATTACGTTTTGTACACGGAAATTCGAATTTTAAGAGACGCCATTTTATGGCTGGAGCCATAAAATCAATTTATATTAAATTATTAACTTTTAAATTATTAAATTTTAAGATAGCCTATTAACCTGAGCGTTTACAGAATACATCTTCGACTCAAATTACTTATATTTCTATATAGTATCGATAATAGATCGTTGTTATCACCGGGAATTTATTGAAAATGGCGTACAGTACCCCTTTAAAAAGCTCTCATCATATTTCAATATATGCTTGCAAATCTCACGCATTGTGGATGTGGTAGCCCAGTTGGTAGAGTGTCGGACTTGTAATGGTGTCAATGCACCGGCGTGAGTTACAATTGAGTTACAATTGAGTCGGCGATATGATATTACGCTGGGAGAGCCAATGTAGCCTTGTTTTTTGTAGCTATGACAAAAATATATAGTAATGGATGGATGTGACGGACGAGGAGTGATGGCCATAGCTCCACCGGAGACTTCGTCTCAGGTGAGCTTAAAAAGCTCTCATCATATTTCAATATATGCTTGCAAATCTCACGCATTGTGGATGTGGTAGCCCAGTTGGTAGAGTGTCGGACTTGTAATGGTGTCAATGCACCGGCGTGAGTTCGCGCCTCGCTCGGTGGACTATTGTGTCCACAACAGTGGCTTGGCCGAATTGAGCGGTGTGTGTGCTATATATAGCCACAAGCTGTTTCAAATCTCGTGCCAGGTTGTGACCCTTGGGCAAGGTCACTTGTACTGTGCTCGCTTCGTCGTACCTCGACGCGAAATAGGTACCTGGTTGTTGGGTATCCGTAAGCCGCTCTAGTGAAGCGCCTGTAAAATGGCAGCAGACACAAGACTCGGCATTACTCATAAAAAACAGCTGGGGTAATAATGTGAGCGCTTAGAGCTACACCAGGGATTAAGCGCTATATAAATGATATACATTATTATTTATATTATTATTCCTTTGAATTCTCTTAACTGTATTAAATTGTATTCTACAACGTACGTCCTGCAATTGACGTATACAATGCATGTCTTTGTATTGTATATAAAATACAACATTAATGTACAGCCATTACATTTATCACATAGGCTAGCGGAGTGCTGAATAGGTTCCCATTGCATGTGACATATCCACACATTTAGAATACTCTATATACGAGAACTTGTTCAATGTGTCAGTCTTAGTTCTGGACACATACGAGCTTGTTTCATGAACACTAAGCATTTTTTCATACAACGTATAGTGACATTTCTACATTATATTGCAACGTTCATGGCGAAATTGGTGCGAACCAGTTGATACAAATAACTAAATTAACTGACTAATCAATCACATATTTTAACCCCCTTGAATATTTAGTTATGTTCCAGTAGGCTAGTCAATGGATCAACAATGGTTGGATGGCCGGCTTAATAATTAAGATTTCTGAAGCATTACTTTTACGACGGATTTGGAATTTTAATTTCGGCATTTAGAGTCATCCTCATGACAACTTAGAAATAATCTTAAAGTTTGACATGGGCAGTGTGTTCCCTCTTTCTTCTCATATAAATGTAATGACCGTAAGCATACGTTCACACGCTGGCATGTTTGCCTGGTAATTTTAAATATAATTCGTCGTAGAGGGCTTTAGTGTGCCAAGATATGAACGAGAAACTATTTATAAAATGCATGCCTCACTGGTTACTACATGCGCAGTGAGATTTATGCAAATCCATATGTTATTATATAACTGACCTGTCCCCGAAATTATATCCTTCAAATATATTGCAAATATCAATTGTGCATTAACTCGTTGCATACCACTGCCCCAATAAGCAATAAAATAATATAATATAGAAACATATACCCTGTCATTCTGGAATTTGTGAATTTAAATTGTACAATAGATAGCCAGCTATGAAGAATTCCATGAAAGTTTGCCAGATGTGTGAACGTACGTGTACAATAAAGTGTTCACCACACTCTAATCGAGGGATTCACTAATCATGAAGTTATTTTTTTTTTTACCAGATGGATCTGAGATTGTCATTAGATGATGGGGAAGCAACCGTCAGGCCATTATAATATTTATTTTGATTGGTATAATTTTTTCGCCATTTTTGGGACATTGCTCATGTTTTATAATTCATATCAATAAATTTAGTGTCCATAGATATCAACTTATATTTCGCCCCTGTGAATTTAGCCATGAATATCATACAATGTGTGGATTATTAAAGTATATAGCTAGTATGCATGAACCGCGAAATAATTTATGTGCATCCCATATTAAAACAATATATATATATACAACAAATAGCTAGAGAGATGAAAACGTGTGATGCCGATACCGCTGATATAAACATGTGATATGTTTTGGTTCTTTGACCCAGTAGAGTTCAGGATATAACACAAACATGAGGCTAACTGAAATCCATCACGTTTGCTGCTCATTCCACTCGGAGATGAGAAAGACGATGATTTGGTAATGATTACATCAAAATTCACAACAGAGGCACTTGTAGTTACAAATGAAGTCGATTTCTACATTTGCCAAATGCAGAAATCGAGAATGTAGATGACAATATAATACCATCTGACTAATACACATTGCTGTATGGTCCAACACATGGTGTGCAATAATTACTATCTGCATTCATTGCAATGCATGCGCGATGCACATTCGTGAGATTTTCACCAATAACATGTTCTCAATATCAATAGCAGACTCACACATTATACTTGCTGTATTTTTGCAAATTTGCTAATCCAAATTTTATATACGGGGTGGATCCAGGAGTTAGTTCGCAGATGAATAATTAATTTCGAAAATACGAATAGAATGCAATATGCTATTATAAACAGTTATATGTAGAAACAAAAATTATTCTAGACTGTATATGTTATGCTATGCAAATTATCCCACACTGTATATGGTGTACTGTGTGCGTTAATTGGACTGTATAATTACATGTTACAATTCAGTCGGCGATATGATATTACGCTGGGAGAGCCAATATAGCCTTGTTCTTGGTAGCTACATGTATGACAAAAATGTAGTTGGCGAGAGCTACATGTACAACGGGTTGATATCTTATTTCATAACATTGTCCCCCAAATTCAATTTAGTTCAATGTTATTGCTAACACCAGGCTTAGTAAGTGTAGTACGGCGCAACACACAGCACGTTGGCCAATGTGTATGCACGCATGTTGATTTCTCATATCCAAGTTCATTGTGTTTCATGTTGTTTCGTTTAAATGTACCAATATATATTAATTGGGTTGATATACTATTTTTACTCATAAGGAGTCGAAAGTGTGGCTTGAATTTTCGTTCTTCATTTCTTTCTTTCGGCAGAATGTCCAAATAGAATCAGCAGTCTCCATCTCTGTTTGTGCATTTCAGTTCATGCGACGGCAGTAGTAGCCCAGGGTTTTGCATTTTTCACATAGATGCTGTGGATGAACTTTACTCTGGTCGGATACATCAAGACCGTCCGGCTTTTCCAGTGGTCGCTGTAATAATACAAACAAGGGTTCAAATTTTGTTTTCGAAAAAGACCCATAACTCCGTTAAATGAATCGGATCAAACACATATTTGAACTCGATCTGCATTCTGAGCTGAAAAACTGACATACCAAGTTTGGTTTCAACCAGATAAAACAAAATTGAGTTATTGCAGCATGCGTGCATTCTAAGTCGAAAAGGGCCATAACTCCGTAAAAAACAAACGTATCAAACCCATATTATAACTTTATCTGTATTTTGGGCTGATAAACACATACAGAACATTTGGTTCCGATCGGATAACAAATGTTTGAGTTATCGCACCATGCGTAAAGTGTCTACGGACGGACGAACGACGAGTGGTTAATCCGAACATCGACACTATGTGTACCATACTATGGTAGGGCTTCATGGTATCCACCTTCACAACACCGACTACGGTATTAAATGACTAAATACCGTCAAGAATAATTTCCAAACATTTTGCTAGTCAAAATCCTATGGAACATTCAGTACGCGATTCAATATTCGCGTGTGAATGCAGTGTCACGTGGACATACGAAAATAGCCTGAGGACAACGCGATGCATGTCGCTTGTGATCGTAACAATGTGTGGGTTCCTAATGACGTCGCTTATGCTAAAATAACAGGTATTTAATTCACAATTTTTAATTCACAACAAAGCATATTATTATCGAGAATCAAATTGATATGGCTCTTGGTTTGTTTTCTAAAGAAGTTATACCATGTCCAGATTTAAGGGATTTATGTCCAGATTATACTAAACAGGTTAGGGTGTCTCCAACCAATACATATTCATTTGTGGTGTCTCGATGATGGATAAACATTAGCAATTGGAAACAATTGTGAGAGTAACGTTTAAATATCGTAATTGTATGGATGGCGATCATGGACTAATTATTGCATTGTGTACACTAATTTAAGCTGCTTATGGGACGACTATAAACACACAACCATCAGCGTACAACGTGATGGCACTGCCTTTGTTAAAATTGCTTTTCGCACTTTGCTGCAGTTATGCTCTGGGCATCTGGCTGTTATCGTCCCGTCTCGCTGGTTCTCGTTCAGTCTCGCTGGTTCTCGTTCTCGTTCATTACTTACAAACACGCGTTATTTCCTCGGATTATATCAAGTTTTTTGACGTTTGCTATCGTAAAACCGACTAAAAGAAGAAAATATAGTTTGCGGCGATATACCGACTATTCAAGTAATCCAATACCGACTACACGGTATTAAAAATAAAACCGCGGTATGACTAAATACCGAAAAACCGTGAAGCCCTATACTATGGTATGGGTACACATGGATCACGATCGGTAAATGTTTAACACATCCTTGGCGATAGTAAATTTCTATGATCGAAATCATAATCTAGAGTTATGATGTGGAATTATAAGTATACTCTTATGGTATGGGAGCAGGGGTGGATAGTAGGTGGGACCCCCCTGTGGGAGGGTCACTTGGAAAGTGTGACACTAGCTCTGGTTCTTTTCGACAGGTAGGTCACATCTTTTCTTTTTTTTAAAGGGGCATAACTCCTTTAAAATAATTCGGATTCGAACTCGATCTGTATTTTGGGCTGAGAAACTCATACTCAAAATTTGGTTCCGCTCGGATAGAAAATGTTTTTAGTTATCGCGTTATGCATAAAGTGTCTACGGATAGACATATGAACAGACGGCTAGACAGACGGGCGAATGGACGAACGATGAGTGGTCAATCCGGACGATGACACTATATGTACCATACTAGATATGGTATGGGAACACATAAAAATGGATGAACTAAAGAACATAACTCAGAACTGAGGGCTAGATTCAGGTAAAACAAAAATCGGACAACCATGTTTTTTTTTTAACTCTATCAATATATTGTTGTGAAAGATGAATAAAGTTCAATAAACCCAATATGAATTAGTCGGGGTAGTTAGCGTTTTGATCGATACAAGTCGGATAAAAGCGCCATTTTTTAATATATAGTAGGACAGCATCTCTAGTCTAGGAATTTTCTCAAGAACCAACTTTTTGACTGACGTAGAGCCGAAAGCTTAAGATGGCATCCAAGATGGCTGCGAGTTTGATGGTGGTACACATAATAGTTTTGCTTCTCAATTTGAAATGTAAACATAACGAATGCCATCCCATTATATAAGAATGGTGTTTATATATTAACAACCCCGACTTTTAGTTGAAAATATCAACACTTCTTGAAGATGGATGCCCGATGGTGAAGATATGTTGCAGAATACCTTCCATACGTTTCTCTTTTGAGAACCAAATTGAGTTTGACGATTATGGGTTTTGTCATTGAGAATTTCGTGGTAAATCCACTACTAAATTGCTTTTTTATTTGTTAACATCTTGACATTCAAAGTTTTATTCAATTGATCTAACCATATAGTAGTGTCGCAAATAGAATTGAAGACACCAGTGCCATTCTTGATTGGTTTCCAAGCATTTACATAATGAAACCCTGTCTGAGAATAATTTCGTTAATTTTACATAGCACATCTTCTACCTCACATTTCTACCAGAACGGACAATACTACTTCGCCTTTAATGTGCATGACTCTTCCACAGAGGTTATCCCATCGAATAATTGTTTTTGTTTTTTGTTTAAACAATATTTTATTTGAACACTAAACAGAACAGAAATACAAACAAAAAATACATAACATATAATCTCAAATTGTTCAAAAGAGGATTGAGCAACAAGCTTGGGGGCTTTTGTTAAGTCCTATCCTCAGAAAATAAATGTTACCCCAATTGATACCATTGGGGTATAGACCCCAATTGATACCATTGGGGTATAGCAGACGGGTTTGGTTCTGTATGGTCCGAATAATAAAGTTTATAGATGAAGGGATAGGAAAGAGAAAGGGAAAGGGAGTGCAGGTAGTAGTTGAAAAGGGGTAGGTAGATAAACTTGCCATTAACATCAGGATAAGATATGTCACGGAGAGTATTGTATCATGTTAAATTGATCACCATTTAATGTCACAAGCCAATGAAGAATCTATATTCAAAACAAATTTGATCACGCTACGACCCAATTGGAGAGAATAATGAACACATTGTTGATATCTTCTCTTATAATTGTAAGACAAATTGAAAATATGAAATAACCCCAAATGTTCATGTTTTGACCACCATTTTGGCATCCATCTTCAATAATTGTGGCCATTTTTCAACTATAAGTCGAGGTTGTTATTCTATAAACACCATTTTCAGATGATGGGGTGGCATTTGCTATATTTACCAAAATCAAATGAGAAGCAAATAATAGGTGTACCACCATCAAACTGACGGCCATCTTGGACGCCATAATGCATTTTCGGCTCTATTTCGGTCAAAAAGTTGTTTCTTGAGAAAATTCCTAGACTAGAGATGTTGTCCTACAATATAATTAAAATGGTGCTTTTATCCGACTTGTATCGATCCGAGCATTTTTTGTCGCTAACTACCGACACTAAATGGAATCGGTTTTTAAGTTAGTTCAAGATATCGCGCTAACGGTCATAAAATTGCTTTAACAAAAATAGACTAACTAAGGGCAGTAACTCATTTAAAATAAATCGGACAAACATGGTTTTCGAACTCGATCGAGATATTGTTGAGAAAAATCAACATATAAACTATGACGTTTGTTCAAGTTTTCGTGTTGACGGCCACACACTAATGTGTTGCTTAAACATAGATAAACTAAGGGCCGTAATTCATAAAATGAAAGTCAATGATCACGCTGCGGGCAAATATGGAGTAAACCCCGTTGCGGATACGAGTGAAGTTTACAGGTAGGTTTGATTTGAGGGAATTTTTTTATAAATTGTTTTTCTTCGGACACAACACCACCGGATCCACGAGGTGCATGGTGAACCCAGCTTCAACCAAATGTTAACAGTTCGACGAATAAAGCTCCGTAAAGTGACGAAATGCTCGATGAAGTGTGATGTCTGTGTCTTTTCAGCTCCAAGATGAGTGCGTGGTGATAAATTTGGACAACGTTATGAACGTTAATTTTTCCATTGATGCAGGGGGGGGGGGGGGGGGGGTCGGGAAAAAATTACAGGATACAAGGACCGGGTGGGTGGGTGTCCACGAGCCCGGAATGCAGATTTTTTCTGATGTCATTTAATTTTTTCCCAAAATCATTTCTAAGACAAATTACAGCTTCAAAATGAATTGAAACAATCAGATTCATACAATGGTGCATGCTATAGCCTTATACAAGTGAGGGTGGGGCTCTATATTTTAATTTTTTGTCCACAAATTATCCCTTTAACAGTTGAAACCATGGGGTGGGTCCGGTTTTGGTCGAGGAAAAAAATTGCAATGAAAAACAAATCCATTCTCATCTTTTCTCATAGTTTATCATGGCATTTTAAACTTATTATACATAGAGGATACCTGCGTGTTTTGAGTGAATACCGGAAGTATCTCATGAGTGGTCACAGTGAGATACTGGAATCATCACGAGTGGCCTTAGGCCACGAGTGATGATTCCAGTATCTCACTGTGACCACGAATGAGGTAATTCCGGTATTCACTCAAAACACGAAGGTTTTCTTTTTATTATATGCGCTATTTACTAAAATAGATCGAGGAATTAATTCAAAATCGAACTGATTCCGATTTATATCGGCAATACAATTTATGCACAACAAACAGAGAGACCACGTGGTTCAATAAAATACTGTCGATAACTCAGAATACACATGCTTCAAATGTGCATACTATATCAGATAACTTTATTTCAAATATACCAACTTACTTGCTTGTGTACTATTAGCAATGTGGCATTGCATTTTTGTCACTTATTGACACAAAATCGTTATTTGAACAGTGATTGGAGCATTAAAAGGCTCCAGATTCAATCTCAGAGCATCTAATTTTCAAAATTTTCCGGGGTAGCCCCCTGACCCCCTCCCGTACTCTCCCCCTCGGGCCTGCTGGGATATTACTCGCCTCAACATTTTGTAGGAGAGCTACTCGCCACTCGCCTAGAATGATTTTAAGGGGAGCTCCTCGTTGCTCACCAGTGATTTCCCACACGGAGAGGACTGGAACTGTGTTTATTTAATCAAATTGATGGGGTTTTTACTTTACACATGCACATATTTTAACCTATTGCTAATAAGGGACACAACTATCCTGTTAAAGTGTGTATTTTACCTTTATAACCATATATATTTGGGTTTTTAAAGGTTTTGTCACTGGTTTTGTTGGCACATTTTTCAGCCATGTGCTTTGTTTGTTTTTGTTTTTGTGGGCGTACTTGATCAGCGCTCTCCCAGTTCCGGTGCAGACACACTGAGAGACCCTTACCGTGCCAACAAAACATTATTTAGTAGAATTTACAAGATTTTCATCAATTTTGGGGGTGGGTGTCCCAGACCTGGGTGGAAAAAAATTACGGTCATTTTTTTCCTGACCCCCCTCCTGATTGATACAGATAATTTAGGAAACTAAATCTACATTAACATTGGAATTTGCTGCATTTAAGTCCGAAAATATTGACAATTGGATGAGACACGGTGTTGGAGTAAACCCCATTGCGGGAATGATTTTTGCCCGCGTCGGAGTTTACTCCTGCCCGCATTACGTTTTACTTTATCGATGTATGGTATGTTTGGAAAGATGTCTTTATTCGAGTTACTGGATAGGGATTTGGGGTTTTTAGTATCAAAAAACACCAAGGATAGAGTGTCTCATATAGACTGCTCAACGTTTTAAAAAGAAAATCTCGAGAAGTGTCTGCAATGAAAGTTTTGCTGCATGAAACTTATATTTACCCAGACATTCAGAATGAGCTCGACTAAGATTGTGTTTTTCTAGAAACTGATATCTGAATTTTCTCTAAACTCCTGTCACAACATAAATAGGTATTGCCTATAATATACGACTTCCATTGGTTGGTATAACTTCTAAATGGACTACTTTTGACTATAATTAGACTAGCCCTGGTATGGAAAAGCGTAACTCTTATTGCCCGATGTGCGATTTACTGACGCCCGCACCGGGGTTTACTAGCTGCCCGCAGCGGGGATTATAGGATGACCAGCGTGATGACACTTTACCTCAACTTGGAGGGGTGGTATTTCCTTGTGGATTACATCTGGACTAATCAAATCACCAATCACCAAACAAGAACTCTACTATAAGTTAGTAGTAAACTGAATTCACCATCAGAAACAAATAAAAATGCCTATGTAAAGTATCGTCAATTATATAATAAACTAATTAGGAAAAGTAAAAATAGTTATTATTGTGATAGTCTAGAACAAAATAAAAATGAAATAAAAAATACATGGAAAATTCTTTGAAATGTCATCAATAATTATAAGCAAGAGACTGCTCACGTGACTGCGAAGACTGGGATAACATGACTCTGGCGACTACAACAGTCAGTACTTGTCAAAATGACTTAAGACTAGTAGTTCTTTACAGGGACATAGCTGGATGATCTTCGTTGAGTAGGAGTTTCACCTTGAAATTTCTAATTGAACACCACTGACAAATCTCCAACCCCTTACCCCTTTTAAATGAGAGGCCGATCACGATCGGCAGATGTTAACCCATCCCTTGGCGATAGTAAATTACTATGATCGAAATCTTGAGAGTTTTGATGTTGATTTTATAGAGTATATGTACTCATGGCATCAGTTTTTCTAATTTAAAACGTTCCCAAATTTTAACCGACTGCGAGCAACTTTCTTATTGGAAATGTTGAAAGGACTAGTGGCCTTCTGGCGGCGGTGTTCACATGGGGACTTGCATGTGGCTTATATCTGAGACTCCACAGTGAATTAATGCAAATATAAAAGAAATTTAAATCCGGTATGAATTGGAGTTCTCTCTCTTCTATCAGTTTGACAAATAATCAATAGTCATACATGATTGTTGCTATATACAACACCAGTAGGAAATATCTATTATTGATTGTCGGAGCAATGGTTAAAGATACTCAATCCGATCAGATGGTCCCCATACCACCAAGATACAACAACAACATTTCTTCAAACTACGCTTTAGTTATCAGAATCTCAAAATATGTTTTCCTTCAACATGTTGTTGAACAAAATATGGTTGTATTATCACATTGATAAAAATATATATATATTTTTGTTTTGAGCATTTAAATTTAAATTAAATGTTTTTTAGTTTTTTTTTTAGCATTTAAACCGCCGTGGGGGCATGGATCCCTTAAATATTTCAAGTTGCCCATGTGTATATCTCCGTCGACTTGTGGTAGTGCCTAATTTCTGTCGTATGTCCTAATTTCTGTCGTATATTCCAACTCGCGCGTCTCCCAGAATAAACTGAACTCCCAATCCGAAGCCCCAGTCTAGTTTTGGTTATTCAAACCAAATCATCATCATACCCATCATCATTACATACATGTTTGCATACATGTCACCATCCGAACATTACCTGTACATATGTCTTTCGTTATTTTTGCATGTTGTTCTCATGTGTTTGCAAGTCCTATTCACCTATTGCTTTCTCACCAACATCAACTGTTACTCCCTATTATCAAATCTCCACAGTTGCACACGTACTTCATCCGGTGTCAGTGAGTCTCTTTGTGCCCATATATCTCACCTCTTGTCATTATTATTATGCAGGAACAAATTCACCCACGGCCGCGCGATGTTGTTCTCTGGTGTGCCCAGCAAATAATATGGGTACGTCAGCTATACAGCATCGCACGGCCACGGGACTTTTTGATATAAATAAGAAACTAATTTGGCCGTCACAGAGCAAGCATAAACAGAGACATACCACTCTAAGAGGTGTTAGCATACGACTTCCATTAATCTTATTGGTTATTTCCATTCTACTTGTGCTGTCCGGTACGGTCCATCCCAACCCAGGCCCAACACATATCGACGGTGCAAGGAATGTCAATCGAAACAACAAATCAAATAGCCACGATTTGGTCACCCTGACATTATACCATCAAAACATTCGAAGTATTAGAAACAAACTCGACAAGGTAAAATATCTTATCAGTGAATATGATGTTCTATGTTTTACCGAAACACATCTTGATGTCACATACCCCTCTGAAAATTTACTAATAGATGGCTTTAGAACCCCCATCCGAGAAGATCGTGATCAATATGGCGGTGGTATATGCATATATTTTGCAGAACACTTAGTATATATACTCCCATCGGGAAGGCCTAGAATTTGATTCGTCCATATTGTGGTTCGACATCCAGTCGGCAAGATGTCATATCATCTTGGCATTATCATATCGGTCCGATGCGCTTTGTGCTACAAATTACTGGAATCTTTTCGACAACGCAATTCATGAAGCTCTGGAAATTACACCAAATATGGTCATGCTTGGTGACTTTAACTCTAATATGTTGGACCCCAATTCCAAACTAAGTACAATTATAGAAAAAAAAACTCCGGCACGGTGGTTGGGTGTTCAAATCCACCAACAAGCAATTTTTTCCGCAACTAAAAAAATAATTTCCTGCTTGTTTTTTAGTGTTTTTGGCAATGAGTTGGGCTTCAAAACCACTTTGAATGAGAGAAATAATGTAATTCTAACTGTAAACTGACTGCAGGCAGTTATCGTGTTGTATTTTGTTGCAAATTTTGAAATCCAAGATGGCCGCTGGCAGCCATGTTTTTTTGGCCGAATGACCTCAAAATGACTCATTCCTATTCACATGTCCATGTTAACATCCATGATAAATAGTATGCACAGAAATTCATATACAGCTGTTTACAGTGAAGTTCCCCCCGCAAATCTCTGTTTTAGTGTTAAAAGGGGGGGGGGTGTCAAAAAACTGCCGAAACGGAAAATAATTTGGCGGTGGGGGTGGGTGGGTACAAAAAATGATCGAAAGGGAAAAAATGCCATACATGCCTGAATTTTTTGTCCGACCCCCCCCCCCCCCCCCCCCCCCCCCCTGAAACAACATGAAAAAACATGAGAAAGCTCAATTCGAAGAACATCTCGATGAAAGAGTTAATGACTCGCCATCATCTAGAGATTTTTGGCAAATCATCAATTACCTTTTGAACAAAAAGAAAACAAACAAAATATCACAACTTTATTCGGCTAACGGCGATTTTGGCAAATCATCAATTACCTTTTGAACAAAAAGAAAACAAACAAAATACCACCACTTTATTCGGCTAACGGCGAAATCATATCAAATGGAGTTTCATACGCCAGCAATGACATCGATAAAGCTAGACTTCTGAACGCAAACTTTATCCAAAATTCATCTATAAAAGATACAGGACATCAACTACCAGATTTTCCTCTCAGATGCGGCAATAAACTCACCGATATTCCCATTTCACACGCAGTTATTGTTACAGTAATCGAAAACTTCAAAACAAATAAAGCTCATGGCTACGATGGAATTAATGCTAAAATGTTGAAAGGAACGGCAACTGCTGTTGCCACTCCGCTTCTATTACTCTTCAAGAAATCGCTAAATATGGGCAAATTTCCGTCGAACTGGAAGAAAGCTAACGTAATACCAATATTTAAAAAAGAAGATCCCGCGGACTGTTTAAATTATCGCCCAATTTCACTTCTACCTATCCTTGGAAAAGTTTTCGAAAAAACTGTACTCAAATATATTAATGTATTCTTCGACGAGAACTGCCTCCCATATCGACACCAATCCGGCTTTACTGAAGGACATAATACAACATATCAACTTCTGGATATGTATCATAACTTATGTCAGAGCCTCGACAACAACTTGCACACCTGTGCTATTTTTTGTGATATCTCAAAGGCTTTCGAGAGGGTCTGGCATAATGGTTTGATACATAAATTAGACAAGTATGGAATTTCTGGTCAGCTGCCCATTTGGTTGGAGAACTATCTTTTTAACAGACAACAAAGAGTCTTGGTGAATAATACATACTCCGAGTTCGAATTGGTCCCCGCTGGAGTGCCTCAATGGTCAATACTCGGACCTTTTCTGTTCTTATCCTACATAAATGATCTCCCGGATAACCTCATCTCAACAACTAGAATGTACGCCGACACATGCATTATCGCATCTCATTACGACCTGATCATCCTTGAATTCGATTTAAATCAAGACCTAGAATCAATATCAAATTGGGCGCGCAAATGGCTGGTACATTTCAATCCATCGAAAACCAAAGCAATATCTTTCTCGTTATCGGGCAAACAAACGAACCCCACACTTGTATTCCAAGACCAAAACATCTCTTTCGAAACATCACATACACACCTTGGTGTTGAAATTCAATCAAATTCTGTATCCCTGGCACCCAAGGACCTTCCATACCAATTATAAGCTAAATAGCCCAGATGATTCTAGAGAAGATGTTTTTAAGAATTACTATGGATGGAAAGCCACTTTTTTGACCATGTGACCCCCATTTGAACAGAACTGAATCCCAGCCACCTAGGGATCATCCTGACAAAATATGTCTCAATTATTCATTGCAGGTAATCTAAGAAAAATGCCTCGTTCTTTCTCATCCAGTTTCTCATATGTAATTGCCTGACTGTCAGATTCATCATTCACAGGCCCTGGGGAGTTTGTTATTATAAACCATGGGTCATTTATATACAAACTCAGGCAGGGCATTTTAGGCTATTTATCATACTAGCTGTAATTCCAATCAGATTTTGTTAACACTGCCATTTCATTTACTACTTTATAACCAATGTGACTTCTATATGGTGTATATCTGTGATTGCAGACAGCTTCCTGGTATGGTATTTTATAGAGCTCTGAGTATCTGCTAGCTGTTTGCATGTTCTTGATTTTAGACTGATTTAAAGCAAAATTGGTTGAGTCACCCTGGTGGATGTTATAATGGTGTTATTTTTTTCTTCAAATTGAGCAGGAAATTAATCTCAATTAAAATAAAAACGAGAGGCCGATCACGATCGGCAGATGTTTAACACATACCTTGGCGATACCGATTAGCTATTTTCATAAATCCTTACACCAACCTTTTCAACAATTCACACCTTACTATTAAAGCTGCTCGATCCGATTAAGCACCCCTCAGTTACTTTTTATTTGGCTTCGGGGGTAAAAAATATTTTATTCAAATCGAGGAACCCATTCCTCAAAGCTCAGAGTAAGCAGATATCAATTTTTTAAATCTATTATCTTTAACCACCTGGAATATTTAGTGGCCGTATGAAAGTTGATGAAGATGGATAACTCTAAAATCAAGTGGGTTTTTTTGTGTGTCAGATATATGACAAAGTAGCAAAATTTCACTGTACAAAATGTTGATAAATAACAGATTTTGGGCAATTTTATATTAGGGTGGACTGTGGTTAGCATTATTTTTGGGCAATTAATTGTTTCCAATAACAGAAGCGGAATTTAAAAAAAAAACTGTTGTTGGAATCTGATGATATGGGGACCATCAAATCGGATTGAGTACCTTTAAGTTCACAAGTGGCATAAGACTTATTGGGCACCTTCCATATGAACATGGATATGGCATTTGATTCCAACCTAGTAAGTCAGTTTAAAATAGATATATAGTCTTATAGAGCTCAGTCCATAGTCAGGCAGAAGAACCATACATAACAGTTAAAGATAAACTATTTTATAAATTTCGTAAAATATGATTGATAATGATTGGATATAACATACTTTAATGCATAATTATGAGATAACTAGAGGTCACCAGGGATATGAGATTGAAGATATTAGATTTATTACATTGGATAGCATACTGTATGTCTATGGAATGGGTGGGTTAATTTTGTTAATATTTTAAAGCAATTAAACCAAATGACCCTCTCAGTACAGGTTAGGTGTGTGTTATCATAAACTATGACTTGAAATATAATATAATCAATGACAAATATTTGAGTTATTAAATGAGATAGCAAGGGGTTGATCTTAATCACACTAATGAACTGATCAAAATAGTCTATAAATGTATGTATATGTAGTTAGAAGCCCACACAATAAGTCAGTCTCAAGAATACAAGCAACGTAATTATTATCCTGCACCCAAAATGCAATAGAGGGAATTTCAAAATAAGACATTTCCTCTAATGTTTTTAGAAATCCTTACTGAACCTGGCTCAAAGTGAAAGATATAATTTAATATCTGGCCTATCATATATCATGTGTCTATGGAATGGGTTAATATTAATCCCAAAATCCATGCAAGACCAGAGAGCTATGTTGGAGTTGATAAATCCTGAGAAGTCACTGTCCACACACTATGGAAATGCAACAAACAACAGATAGCTATTAAAGTGCAGCAGTGAGTATCAGATTTCATTACCAGGTATCAATAATAGAGATTATCTCTAGTCTCTCTTACTGATACCACAGTTGTAAGCTGCTACAGTTATATATTGTAAGCAAATATCAAATCTGTTCAATTCTTAGTTAAAAGGGGCCATAATTCTGGTATACAAAACAGGATCTGACCCATATTCAAACTTGATCTGTATTTTGAGTTGATAAAATCGCATACCAAATTTGGTTCTTATCAGTTGAACGAGAGGCCGATCACGATCGGCAGATGTTTAACCCATACCTTGGCGATAGCGACTAGTCATAACTGATAACTTGTCAAAGATATGATCACAGGAATTAATCCATATATCAGTACCCAACTTGAAATCAAAAGCTCAAATAATTTGTATTAAGGAAGGGTTAAAGTATTTGGGGTGGGGAGGAGTAGTTTTAAATCTCATAACTCTGTCCATATTCACCCAAGGACCTCTCACTGTAAGATCCAATGGTTTAGTAATTTCGGAGGACATGTTTAGGAGTTTAAGTTAACTCATTGGAAGCAAAAGTGATAAATCCCTATCTTTAACACCTTTGACATGCCAGATATTCAAAATGTATTCACTTCTAAAGAGAAATTATAATTTGTTGACAAGCCAGACTGCTTAGAATGACATACATGAGGGGGATTCCATCTCATATTTAAATGGTGCTTTAATTACGCCCCCCCCCTTCCCCCATTCTCCCCAGTTATTTGTTTATCAAACATGGACAGATATAAGACCGGTGTATTAAATAAGATTAAGTGTTTCATAACAGGGGTGTATGCATGGTTTTCAAAAATATATGTAGTTTATACAATTCAAAAGTATTATCTATATAATGTTATACAGACATAATATGATGAGGATGCTTGACCCTATGACCACTAAATCGTTCATATAAAAGAAAGTAAGTTAGCCCTCAATTAAATGGTTTCACACATTACAATGTTTTACAAGTAGCTTGGACACTAAAAGCCACAACCTTCAATGTTAATCTTCTAAGTGCTCTGTGGCCCCTAAAATTCAATCAACCATGAAAATATGAACAAATGGGAAAATAAGGTTCCTGGAAACAATAACATCTACCATATTGATTTTCAAAACAAATCATCACTTACAATAGTCATGTATATTTATCTGCCTGATTCCCATTGCATAGATAAATCATATTGGCCATCAGCTGTTATTTTAATTTCAAATTGAAAGCACATGTCTGAAGGGTTAATATATTTTTCAAAAATCAATTAATCAGTCAAAACCAAAATTGATATAAGTGAATAGTGTGCAAAGATACCCAACATATATTAAGAGATATGAGGAAGAGTCCATGTACATTATAGCATGTGTCTATGGAAACCTTGGAAAGGGTTAATTATTTTTGAAGCAAATTAATGGAATTTAGTCTTATGTAGGTGAATTTATCTCACCCTGTAATGAAATTTCAAGAATAGGATAAACACCAGTCTTATGCTGCCATTAATCAATTTGACAGTTAGAATAAACAAACAGCCAGCCACCAGTGTTGTTTATCTTGACCACCAGAGCTCTGTATAATATGTCATCACTCATTTCATAACAGATTTCACTTGGAATGACAACATCTATAAAATGTCCTCTCATATACTCTGGATGTTGGATGATCACATGGTAATTTATTGATATCATTATATTACATGAAACTATTGCAATAAAATCTTCATATTTTCAAAACAGGATATCACACCTAATTAATCGTATAAAACTAAAATAAATGAAAGTGTCAATATTTTTTATTTTTATTTAAATTTTTTTTTATTGTTATTAAAGTTCAAACAAAATTTAATATTTGTATATGCTAAATTTAGCAAGGAGTTAAATCTAAAAAAATTGAATTTTTTTTATATATTTTTTTTTCGAAAAAGGGTCATAACTCCTTTAAAATTACTCGGATCAAACCCATATTCGGACTCGATCTGTATTTTGGGCTTCGAAACTCACATACCAAATTTGGTTCCAATCAAATAAATGTTTGAGTTATGGCAGAATGCGTGAATTCTAAGTTGAAAAAGGGCCATAACTCTGTAACAAAAACTCGGATCAAACCCAAATTCGAACTCGATCTGTATTTTGGGCTGAGAAACCCATATACAAAATTTGGTTTCGATCGGATAGAAAATGTTTGAGTTATCGCATTACTCGTAAAGTGTCTACGGACAGACAGACAGACAGACAGACAGACGGACGAACGACGAGTGGTCAATCCGGGCAACGACACTATGTTTACCATACTATGGTATGGGTAAACATAAAAATGGTTGATTTATCAAAATATGCAGAAATTCTATATCAAAGGGCCATAACTCCTTTAAAAAATATCGGATCAAACCCATATTCGAACTCTATCTGTATTTTGGTCCGAGAAACTCGCAAACCAAATTTGATTCTGATCAGATAATCTTTTTTTGAGTTATGGTAGCATGCATGAATTCTAAGTCGAAAAAGGGCCATAACTGCGTAAAAAAAAACCTTGGATCGAACCCATATTCGAACTCGATCTGTATTTGGTGCTGAGAAATTCATATACAAAATTTGGTTCCGATCGGATAGAAAATATTTCAGTTATCGCACCATGCGTAAAGTGTCTACAGAAAGACATACAGACAGACGGACGGACTAACGACGAGTGGTCAATCCGGACAACGACACTATGTTTACCATACTATGGTATGGGTAAACATAAAAATGAATTTGAAAAATAAAATTTTTGTCTGTTTTTTTTTCTTCAAATCAAACATTTTTTGTTTTGTCTTTGTTTCAGTTGTTTCTTGTTAAATTGAACAAGGAGTTCAATGTAAAAAAAAAATAAAAAATTTATAAGAGTTGTGTCCCTGGCTCCGCCCCTATTTGACTCAGTGACCCCATTTGAAAAAATCTGAACCACAGTCACACAAGGAACCTTCATACCAAATATAAGCTAAATCGGCCCAATGGTTCTTGAGAAGAAATCATTCTAAGAATTACTATGGATGAATAGAGTTATGGCCCTGCTTTCGCAACTATTTGAGCTAGTGACCTCATTTGACCAAATCTGAATGTTAGTCATCTAGGGAACATCCACACCAGATATGAAACCATTTGGTCCTATGGATTGGAAGAAGATGTTTAAAGAATTGTTGACGGATGGACGGACGGACGGACGACGGACGAGGAGTTTTTTTGTTTTGTTTAAACATATTTTATTGTAATATAATATTACAAGAGGGATCGGGGCACAAGTTTTAACAACTTAAATCCACCCTCTCCCATTAACATTTTAACAAATACAACGTAGATGACGAACATAACATATATACAGGATGATGTATGGTGTGGTTTTGATTGCTGTCAATCCTATCCTGCTTTTGAAATTTCATCTGAGGTAGTCAACATTTGTAACGCAAAGGAGGATCTCGCCTATATTTGTTAGCGGAGGGGGCCCAATTAAAGCGTTTCGTTGATGAAATGTATGAATAAACAAAATGGAAAAGAATTTCATTGCGTCGATTCGATTCTGATGATATCCCTGTGAGTAAGGAGGAAATGTTAGATATTATAAATTGGTGGGCTGCAATCTTATTGAAGAGTTCGCATCTTTCGGTAGCATATAGGGGGCACTCAAAGAAATAATGAAAGGCATCTTCGACTTCGTATCCACATGTGCATTTAGAGGTATCAGAGATAAAATTGTTGTATATATCTGATTTTAATTCACTACAATAGTTGCGAATTCTGCAGTGTAAGATGCTTAGTTTTCTTGGACCTTTAATAAAGAATTGGGGAGGTTTCGTGGGCGGGTCAATTAATTTCAAATTCATCTTAAATTCAGGAAGAGTACTTACATTTGTAATAGGCTTTGGTAGTTTATTCCAAGATAACGTACTTTTAGGTAAATAAGAGTTTCTGAAATGTTCTGTATGCGAACGGTATGAGTAGAATTTGTCAGGTTCGCGCATATCATATCTATTACTGGCAACTTGTCTTGATCGGGGTGGCAACATGAGCGTGAGGTAATTGGGGACTTGGTTGTTTATTATTTTAAACATGGTGTGCAACTCGTGGAGTTCTCGTCGAATTTCAAGCCTTGACCATCCTACTTCGTCAAACAAGCGATTTATATCTACGGAACGCGTTAATCCTGTTACTATTCTTGCAGCATCCTTATGTATTTCATCGAACTTTTTTAATAAGTAATCTGTTGCTGTGCCCCACACTACATCGGCATAGTCTATAATTGGTAATATATATGCTATGTATATTTTTTCAAGCGACTTTCGGTCTAGGTCGTACTTCAGTCTTCTTAATTGTGAGAGACGCGATGTTGCTTTGTTTGCTATTGTATTTATATGAGTGTTCCAGTTTAGATTCGATTGTATTTCAAGTCCAAGATGTTTGTGTGAGTTTGTAAATAATACATTTTCTTGTTCGAATTTTAAATTCGGGGTCACGTTGTTATTTGTAAGGGAAAAGGAAATTGCCCTAGTTTTCGTTGGGTTAAATTTAACTAGCCATTTATTTGCCCAGTCTGCGACTCTTTCAAGGTCATCGTTCGTGTCCTTGGTTAGGATATCGATGTCATAATGGGTAGTCATAAGGCAAGTATCGTCCGCGTACATTCTTGTGGTTGCATTAATGTGATCAGGGAGGTCGTTTATGTAAACTCAAAATAGGAAAGGGCCAATAATTGAGCCTTATTGAGCCTTGAGGGACACCCGCTGGGATAACTTCAAAATTTGAGAAGGAGTTGTTCACTAAGACCCTTTGTTTGCGATTGAACAGATAATCTTTTAACCATTCTAAGAGATTTCCAGAGACTCCATATTGTTCCAATTTATATAGCAGCCCCCTGTGCCATACTCTCTCGAATGCCTTTGATATATCAAAAAATACTGCACATGTATAGAGGCTGTTGTCGAGACTATGGCACAGGTTGTGATATAGTTCTATTAACTGGTATGTTGTACTATGGCCAGGGAGGAAGCCAGACTGGTGATTATATAACAAATTATTTTCCGTGAAGTATGTCATAATATGTTGTATGACCACTTTTTCGAAGATTTTGCCTAATGTCGGAAGGAGAGATATTGGACGGTAATTTGCGGAATCGGCTGGGTCGCCTTTTTTGAAAATAGGGATGACCTTTTTCCAGGTCATTGGAAATTTACCAAGATCCAATGATTTTTTTTATAAATTATTAATAGGGGGATTGCGATATTTTCGGCAGTACTATGCAACATTTTTGGGCTGATGCTATCGTGACCATACGCCTTATTTAAATTTAATGATTTTATAGCGCACACGATAATTTGATATGTGATTGGGATTTCGGATAGTATGTTATTGGATCTACGAGGGAAATAAGGGAGATTTTTGGCATCGAGGAGTGATGACTATAGCTCCACCGGAGACTTCGTCTCAGGTGAGCTAAAAACTAGTGGGTGGTTAAATCACCGACGGTCAATATTCCCGATGGTAAGTTATTTTTAGCATATGGGATACATTTATGACTAAATCGGTTATTTGAAATGAGGTAAATTACACTTTATTATTTACAAAGAATAACGCTCTACAAGCTTAAACACACAAATCATTGGTTTTATCAACTTCGTCCGTGTAGCCTATTTGGAGTTATTAATCAAATACTGGTAATTGACACCTCTGTCTGTAATGCTTTTTCATCAGCGATATTGGATATTTTTGTTATTACGATTGGGTCCCGTGTAGACTTGTGTATAAATACTTACTTCATGCATTTCTTTTCATCAATTATATGTATTGTAACTCCTATAAGTATAGTCTGTTATACAGAGGATATATTGCCCACGTGGCAGTATCGTATCCCGTGCACGAAAGGCCTACTATGCGTGTTCGGAAAAGTATTTAGTTATACTTCCATGTTTTAACATGGAAGTATATTGTAATTCTTCTGGCTTTTATTATTATTTTTTTTTTCTTCTTATTATTATTCCAATAACACCCTTATATCTCGGGAATAAAACCTTGGAAGATCTCGCTAAATAGCCTATTGAGAATTTCGTACGACCTTGACCTTCGGAGTTATCGCCATTTTGTTGATATTTGGGGGTTTTTCGCGACACAAAAGTGACTTGCAAAATCGATGTTTGAATTCTTATATCGTCGAAATGGCTTGACCGATTGATTTGAAATTTGGTACCTACATAGCCATTGAGTATACGAAGTCGATGTACAAATAGGGAATTTCGTCTGACCTTGACCTTTGAAAAGAACGCTCTTTATCTGTTTTATTGTTATAAACGTATCTCCTCCTAAACGGCTTAAGATATCGAGTTCGGACTTTTTTCATTATTTGTGCATATATGTGTGTTATAAACCACCGAAAAATAATAGGGTTCGCACTTCCGGTTTGAAAGTTCGCTACGGGTCGAAGGTTAAAAGAACGCCCTTTATAGGGAATCCAGAACGGCTTGAGCTATTGAGTTGGGATTTTTTGTATCATGTGCAGCAAACTCTGCGCTCTATAGTGATATATAAAGTTTACGGATTTCATTTCCGGTTTGAGAGAACGGGCGTGTGGGTATGTATCTCAAAACTATTTTGGCGCAGATTTTGTTGAAATTTAGTATGTATAATCTTTGGTAGGCGCTGACCAATATTCCAATCAAATTTTTAAAATCGGACTTAAACTTCTGTAGTTATTGCTTCTTAAACACCTGGTTTTTTGGGGGGGTTTTCGCGCCACCAGAAATACTTGCAAATGGTGGTTTGATTTCTTATATCGTCAAAACGGTTTTGCCAATTGATTTGAAGTATCTGCATAGCCATGGAGTACACGCAGTCGATTCGCTAACAAGAAAAGTTGTATGACCTTGACCTTAGGAAAGAACGCTTTCCTATCTGTTTTATTGTTGTTGGCGTATCTTCTCCCAAACCGCTCGACATATCGGGTTCGGACTTTTTTCATTATTTGCGCCTGTATGTGTGTTCTAAAATACTGAAAAATGGTAGGGGTCGCACTTCCGGTTAAACAGTTTGCTACTGGTCGAAGGATAAAAGAATGCCGTTTATACGGAATCATTGAGTTGGGGTTTTGCGCATTTTGTATGCATCAGCGTTTGCGCTCTATAATGATATACTACCTATATACGAGCGCCTTCGATTCATAAGATACTATGGGTGGCGGGATGGGGTGGTGGGTAGGTACTACCTATATACGAACGCCTGCGTCGCATAAGATACTATGGGTGGCGGGATGGGGTGGTGGTGTGTATTACCTATATACGAGCGCCTGTGGCGCATAATATACTATAGGTGGCGGGATGGGGTGGTGGGTGTGTACTACCAATATACGAGCGCCTGCTGCCCATAAGATACTTTGGGTGGCGGGTTGGGATGGTGGTTGGGTATACTACCTACATACGAGAGTCTGTGGCGCATAAGATACTATGGGTGGCGGGATGGGATGATGAGTGGGTACTACCTATATATGAGAGCATATATAGGCTACTATTGGTGGCGGGATGGAGTGGTGGGTTGTTTACTACCTATATACGCGCGCCTGTGGCACATAAGTTACTGTGGGTGGTGGTATGGTAAGGTGTGTGGGTACTACCTATATACGATACATTTTACTGATTTCACTTCCGGTATGTTGGTATGTTTCTCAAATTGTTTTTGGTGCAGATTTTGATGGAATTTGGTGGATAGAATCTGCGGTTGCCGATTATTACTATGAGCTAGAGTATCACCATACTGACTGAAAAATGACTCTTTATCAGGTGACACAATTTCCGTCATTGGCGAACATGGAAGTATCGAAATTGCTGTGCAATTACAGTTTCATTCTAGTTCTTATTATAATATTTATAACAGCCAATCAAAATCCGTTGTTGAATTTAGTTATACAATACACGGACAAACGGAATGATAACATCCGTTCACCAACTTGGTGAATTCTAGTCATAGTTCATTCATATTATTACTCTAAAATATCCATTACATGGAGTAAATAAAGAGCCCACATGATGTAGAATAGTGTATAACTACTTACTTCATGTATTATTTTCATCAATTATGTGTATTGTAACTCTTATAAATATAGTCTGTTATACAGAGGATACAAAGCATGTACCACGTGACATTCTCATGGCACGACAGGCCTACTATGTGAACGCGTGTGCATATTAATTTAATATATTCTTCTCAAAACAACTCAGCACAACGCATCAATTCGTAAATAGTTCTGATGTCTATGGCGGTTCACACAGTGCACATTTTCATTGTTGTTAACATTTAATGCATACATTACTGTTTACTGCTTACATAAGAACGCGGGTATACATTGTTGCTATGTACCCATATATGTCCATATTTCGTAAAGCAAGTACAGTATCTATATGTGCTATGACGTATAACAAATGCCATTTCCACTGGTAAATCACGTATAAACGCTCTTTAATGTATAGTTAACTATACAGTTCTACATACGCTCGGCTCTATGGTTGTCTGTTGTGTCTTACCAATAAGCCATTATATGCACGAACTGCCACGAAGGTAATGTGTTCAAATATATACATGCCTGGTTTTGCGTCATACCAATAAGCCATATATAGACACGAAGGCAACGTGTTCAAAGTATGCATGTACATGTCTGATTGTGTGCCAATGTTTTCTTGAAGCGAGTACAGTATCTTTATGCATTATGACGTATATATAGTTAAACTGTTACACGAAAGTAATGTGTTCTAAGTATACAAGTCTGATTTATGTATATGTTTTCTTAATGCAAAATCACTCCTATTCTTACCAATAAGCCATTATATGCACGAAAGCAATGCGTTCAAATATGTACATGTCTGATTTTGTACCAATGTGTCAACTCTATGCATATATGTGGGTATATTTTATTGGTAAAATATATCAACGGTCTTCATTTTCATTATAATTAACATGTTATTTACATCGTTCATAGACCGCATGAGTCATATATATAAATGCTCTTTACCTTGAATCATCTATTGAATTTTCGACACCTTGTGTATACAATATGTGTATATATTGTGACTCTTTACTATGAATGCAGTATGTCAGGCATTATATAGTCAACCTTAAATATTATTTTTAGAAATACCTGGTATATGAGATCAAATTGTAGCTGACAGAGACTGGAATGCGACTTACCTCTAACGTCACGTTCACTCGAATGAAGTTACACGTACGGTATGAGCCATTATATGTGGGCTATGACGTGTTATCTCAGTATTTTCACGCAATAATCATAAATTACAGCAACACATCATGCCCCGCCGATTATCATGATGAAATAACAGAGACAATCATATAAAAGTAACGAATGTAATCCCAATAGGTGTATCCTTTAATGTGATGCCACCGAAATGTATAAAAATACAGTGTTTGGCATAATATGTTAACTTAAAAACAGTTAAAAGTACACATTCTTATTTCGAATGTCATTCATTACGGTCAATTTCGTATTATGACATGGGGCATTTTATAATCGCATAATACGCGATTCCAAAAACGTATATTTGACAACATTTTTAAACGTTATTATGACTATATTTGGCGAATAAAAAACGCGCTATTTGACGAAGTATAACAACGCTAAATGACTACTTTTTAAAACGCGAATTTCAAAACGCGAATATAGAAACGGTATTTAAACTAAATAATACGTTTGACGCATCATTATGGTCGTAGTTTTTGTTGATGAATACGTATTTTCACCACTCACACAAGCTGAAAGAAGCGCTCTTATGATGTAGCGGTATGTTATACTCTCACGAACAGAGTTATTGTTCTTTTCGCGGGCACACGGCTGAGTTAAAAAAACAAGACAGTCAATGACTGTGGGTCGCTCACCAGACTGTAAAGACTGAGAAGACTGGGACTCTGAAGACTACCAGAGTCTGTACATGACAATATCACTTAAGACAAGTAGTTCTAAACATGGACATAGCTGGAGGATCTCAGATGAGCAGGGCTCTTCAACTTGAAATTTCTAATTGCACACCACTGACACATATCCAACCTCTTACCTTTTAAAGAAGACAACCATACCACAGTACTAAGTTCACAAAAATCCTTTTCGCACATCCCTCTTTACGGTTGAATTTTACAACTGGTACCAGTACTTCAAGCTCTCAAACGTTTGAAAATTACCAACCCCATAAAGTTAAAATTGGTGGCCAATTTGGTCCAACAGTTTAACCTGAAGTAGGAACGTATGGACTGTTGGTTTAAAAACATACATGTTGGAAAATCAAACCAAACTATAAGAATTATTCTAACCTATTTTTGATGTGAACATCTAATCTACAACTAATGTTATACCAGGCATGACATTTTCAACTTCAATTTTGTTTATCAAAGTAGGGGGTCAAAGCTTCACCCCTATACACTCCTTCCCCATTGCCTCAAACATTTCCCCCACCCAGTCTGCATAGAAATCAATATTATTACACCAGTACCAAACAGGATAGAGGAGAGTTAAATCTCTTATCTCTGCCCCTATTAGAACAAATGTGAATCCCCATCTATGAGATCCATTCATCTAGTAATATCAATATACCCCCAATATCCAATAGGGTATGATTTCACCTGGATAAATGGTGGTTAAGAAAATAATATTGAAACAGCCAAGTCTGTATTTAGTGAGTCTGACCTTTGCAGAATTAGGTCCCCAAAAGATGAATTTAATTACACTATTCCCCAAGATGGAATAGCATCAATGAATTCACCCTCTGGGGACCTTATTTCCTAAAAATGACCCAATTTGATCAAATCTGAACCCGGTCACCCAAGCCCCATCCATACCAAATATAAGCTAATATAGGCTCAATGGTTCTTGAGAAGAAATTATGTTAAGATTTACTATGGAGGGAAAGAGTTATGGCCCTAGCTTTGCACCTATTTGATCTGATGAACTTATTTGAACAAATCGGATTGTGAGTCACCTAGGGAACATGCACACTGAAATATATAAACATAGTTGGTCGTTAATATGGAGAAGAAATGTTGATAGACGAATGGATAGATCCCAACAGACAGACGGATGGAAGGACAGCCTGACAGACAGAAGACAAATTCAATCCAATATACCCCCCAATGTTTCTTTGAAAAATCAAGGTATGATTTCATCTGGATAAGCAGTGGTTAAGAAAATAATATGCCAGCCAAGTCTGAATATAGTGTGTCTGACATTTGCAGAATGAGGTCCCCAAAAGGTGAATTTAATGACAATATTCCCCAAGGCGGGCTAGCATCACCGGATTCATCCTCGGTATGATTAGGCCGCAACAACCATGGGAAACCTAGGAACAGATTCAAGTTCAACAGTTGAAGTTTGTAATGCATACCTATTGAGCACCTCAATTATGCATTTTATCTTCTGCAAATCAGGGGGACATAGAAACTGAAGAGAAGGGAAAAAGTCAAAAAGTAACTAAAACAAAATTTAAATTTATACTTAAGATACTTCCCAGAAGATGATGCCTAAGCAGAATTAGGTCCCTGTGGTGTATTTAGTGATGCTAGCCTGCTGTACAGGTTAGCAACACTAAATTCACCCTCCGGGGACCTCATTCTGCAAATGTCAGACACACTAAATTCAGGCAGTTTGTTTAAATTTGCTAGCCGAGTATTGTTTACACAAGTTGCCAGATGACATATTATTCTAATCTAGATTAATGACCTGTGTCTCTCTGTCTGTGTCTATCTGCAGAGAAATATCTGCTGCCGGATAGAAGGAATCAGGGAGCTAAATGTGTTCTAGAGTCGGGGAGCGAGTACACCGTGGAATGCTAAAGGTGAAGGTAACTGAAGAATGACCTTCACCTGATATATGCGACACGTTATTAAAGGATGACATCGCGTTTATTTGATTTGTACATAATATCTAAATAATTTAAACTGGTGAATGCATGGGGGAATGGATTTTTGTGAGCGGGAAATTTATTTAACTAGCTGCTGTAGTCCTGGGTTTTTCCAGATCAAATTTGGCTGTGAGATAGCACTGTCGTAGACTTGGGGATTTATTTTAAAAAGTAAACACATGACCTATGATTTTTCTTGCATTTTCGTGATCAACTGGTGTCAATCTAGCTGGGCAAACATCACTGGTATGGTTTGCAGGCTTCAATTCAGTGAATTTGGCCGAAACGTTAACACTGTCGCCTATGGGAAACCATTTAGTTCAGTTATTCCTATAAGAAAAATTTGAATTTTACGAAAATTCACGTCTCGCCATGATAAGTTGTTAATTCCATATTTTCTTATTTTCAAATGATAATGACCACATTTTGGACATATTTAAAGAAGAAACCCATGGATTCGCATGTAGATAGTAAAGAAAGTGACAAATCTGGGAATTTTGCATGGACATCAGGTACCATTATGGGGTCAGGGGTTCTAAAGCCCCTCTCCCCACAATTTTGAGGAGTGTCAGCCCCCCCCCCCCCCCCCATTGGGAAAAGGTGACAGTTGACCCAATTAAGCTTTTCCGGCACCCAGTAGTCTTAACGGGGACCGTAGCCCCACCCCAAGTCGGGGGGGGGGGGGGGTGATGGCATCAGCACTAGAGTTACTGTCGTGCAAAATTGCCATGGCAGGTTTGTTAAACAGACAGTATGCCCTGCCATCTGGTAAAATTTCATGCCTGAGGCTCTGTCTGATGTTGTATCATTATGTTTAGATATTTAAATTGACTTATGGTTGCTTTATATTGCTATTAAAGTATTTTTTATTTTAAATTTCTGTTATTTTTGGTAAATGTTTATTATAAATTGCCAAATTCTGCATGAAAAGTGTTTAAACTTGGACAAGATATCCTTCTCAAAATGTATATTAACATTTCCTCTTCTGTTTAGTAATATTATGGTATATAAGGGCATACTTCAGTTATACGAGATGCATCAGCTAGTAAAATTGAATATATATTTTTTTTTTTTTGGCTTTATTTTGAGGATTGACACTAATTTTCAGGATGCTTCATATTGGAAAAATAAACCACTACTGCTCGATATAATCCATTTTTGATTTCAGTAAGGTCTATATTTTGATATAATACTATAAGAAACGCTGTGTTTCACACATATACATATATATAGGAATCAGGGAGCTAAATGTGTTCTAGAGTCGGGGAGCGAGTACACCGTGGAATGCTAAAGGTGAAGGTAACTGAAGAATGACCTTCACCTGATACATGCGACACGTTATTAAAGGATGATATCGCGTTTATTTGATTTGTACATAATATCTAAATAATTTAAACTGGGGGAATGGATTTTTGTGAGCGGGAAATTTATTTAACTAGCTGCTGTAGTCCTGGGTTTTTCCAGATCAAATTTGGCTGTGAGATAGCCCTGTCGTAGACTTGGGGATTTATTTTAAAAAGTAAACACATGACCTATGATTTTTCTTGCATTTTCGCGATCAACTGGTGTCAATCTAGCTGGGCAAACATCACTGGTATGGCCTGCAGGCTTCAATTCAGTGAATTTGGCCGAAACGTTAACACTGTCGCCTATGGGAAACCATTTAGTTCAGTGATTCCAGAACAGGTAGACTATTAAAGTTGGAAGTTGGAGATAATATCGGTTGGAAGGGATGTTGGTTGGGTGCAGGGTGGGGAGTGGGTCTGGGTCATGTGGGAGGGGTAATGGGTAATGAAATATTTCTGAAATTTCATTAAATATTAAAGTTTCATAACTCTGCAGATGTTATAATAATGTCACTTTTTTTCAAATTTTATAACATGTTTAAAAAATAATATTTTTGTTTGTTAAATTGAGCAAGGTGAAAATTCCACAAATCTGAATTTAACAAAAATTGTTTTTTGGAGTTATGTCACTGGCTCCGCCCACATTCGACCCAGTGACCTCATTTGAACAAATCTGAACCCCAGTCCGCCAAGGACCGGTCATACCAAATATGAACCCATTCGACCTGATGGTACAAGAGAAGAAGTCGTTTAAAGAAATACTATGGAGTGAAAGATTTATGGCCCTGTCTTCGCAACTATTTGACCCAGTGACCTCATTTGCACAAATCTGAATGTGAGTCACCTAGGGAACATCCACACCAAATATGAACCCATTCGGTCTTATGGTTCCGAAGGAGAAGATGTTTAAAGAATTGTTGACGGGTGGACGGATGGACGGACGACGAGTGATGACTATAGCTCCACCGGAGACTTCGTCTCAGATGAGCTAAAAACAAGACAGTCAATGACTGTGGGGTCGCTCACCAGACTGCAAAGACTGATAAGACTGGGACTCTGGAGACCAAAACAGTCAGCACTTTTCATAATCACTTTAAAAGAAGTAGATTTAAACAGTATATGTGGCTAGAGAGACTGTAAGTATGTAGATTGGTGAAAATCCACCTTGAAATTGCCAACTGTACACTACTGATCACCCCCCCCCCCCCTCCTCCTCCAGCTCAACAAGTCCCCTGCTGACCGGGCACCAGATTCCCAAGTCTTAGGTTGGAATTTCACAACCGACACCTCAAACTTTCTCAATTGTTGGAAATTTCCAATCTCACAAGCGCATTTTTCTAAAACCATTTAGACATGTTTTAAAGCCCAATTATCCATGGACCCAAAACACAATACATGTATGTCAGACCAATCAGTCAGGTGGTTCCAAGGTAGATGTTTTATGAATTTGGTATTTCAATGATTTTATTAGACACAAAAGTGTTAACTCCCCATAGCCTGCCATTTCTTGACAGGTTGACCTCATTGTAACAAATCTGAATCTCAGTCACTAAAGGATCCTCCCGATTCCTCCATACTATATGTAAGCTAAATAGTCCAAACTCTCTTGAGAAGACATTTTAAGAATTACTATAGAGACATATAGTTATGTCCCTGGTCCCACCCTATTTAACCTGAATAAATTAGAATCCCAGACACCAAAGAACCCTTCATACATATCATAAATATCAGTAAAATAGACCTGATGGTCCTTGTGAAGGAAGCATATTAAGAGGGAAAATGTCCTTCGCTTGGCCCCCTATTTGACCAGGTGACCCCATTTAAAAAAAAATCTGAATTGCAGTCAAGGAAGAACATTCCATTCTATATAAGCCCAATAGTTCTTGCAAAACATATTTTAAGAATTACTATGCAGTGAAATAGTTAAGTCTCTTGCTCTGCCCTTATTTGACTTTGTGATCCCATTTTCACAAATCTGATAAGGATAAGATTTAAGTTCCCCAGTTGAAGTTGGTGATATTCACCCATTGGGCACCTCATTTATGAATTTTATCTTCTGCAAGTTAGGGGATATAGAAACTTCCTAGAAGGGAAATTTAACTAACAACAATGTAAATTTGATACTGTAGATACTTCCCAGAAGATGAGGCCCAATCAGAATGAGGTCTCCAGAAGGTGAATTTGGTGATGCTAGCCCGCTGTGTGGGATAGCATCACAAAAAGCGTGTCTGTTCCTACATTGTGCATGCCTGGCCTCAAGCAACACAATGTATTATACAATCAAGCCTTGAAATAGTGTGAAAGTGTGTCTGTCATTTGCAGAATGAGGTCCCCAGAGGGTGAATTTAGTGATGCTATCCCGCACAGCAGGCTAGCATCACTAAATTCACCCTCTGGGGACCTCATTCTGCTAGGGCCCCCCAACTGCTATGGTAGACCTAGGATAAGATTGAAGTTCCCCAGTTGAAGTTGGTGATGTTCACCCATTGGGCACCTCAATTATGAATTTATCTTCTGCAAATTAGGGGATATAGAAACTTCCTAGAAGGGAAATGTTACTAACAACAATGTTAATTTGATACTATAGATACTTCCCAGAAGATGAGGCCTAAGCAGAATGAGGTCTCCAGAGGGTGAATTTGGTGATACTAGGCCGCTGTGTGGGATAGCATCACTAAATTCACCCTCTGTGACCTCATTCTGCAAATGACATTAGTCCTGATATGAACAATACATGAGATTGGGAATTAATGACATCTAGCAAATCTGCAGGAATGTTTATAAACATATCAAGATTGACATGATTGTGTCAGCATACCCAGCATATATACAGTTACAGCCAAAGTAAATGCTTCTTATTAATGATTCTGTCAAGAATTTGAGTAAATTTTATTTTTGAGACCAGGCCAGGGTGGCAGAAGCAGTGCACTTGAGTGAAGGGCCAGGGGCCACAACCTACAGAAATGTAATGGCATTAGTTTTTCAATTTTCAAAAAATGTTAAACAATATATATATATATAATTGACCATGGAGTTAAATACATTTTTTTTTTTTAAATATTCTAATAAAAAAAACATTTCCAGTTTTTTTAAATATTCTTTTATTTTTTAATATATCATTTCTTTTCTATTCTTTTCTTTTTTGGTTAAAGAGTTTAATCTGAATTTTTTTTTCTGAGTTATGTCCCTGGCCCCACCCACATTTGACCCAGTGACCTCATTTGAACAAATCTGAACCCCAGTCAACCAATGATCCTTCATACCAAATATGACCCCATTTGGCCTGATGGTATTCGAGAAGATGTTTAAAAGAATTACTATAGAGGGAAAGAGTTATGGCCCTGGTTTCTCAACTAATCAACCTGGTGACCTCATTTGAACAAATCTGAATGTGAGTCACCTAGGGAACATCCACACCAAATATGAACCCATTAGGCCTTATGGTTCTGGAAAAGAAGTCGTTCTAAGAATTACTATCAAGGAATAGAGTTGTGGCCCTGCTTTCACAACTATTTGACCCAGTGACCTCATTTGAACAAATCTGAATGAGAGTCACCTAGGAAACACCACACCAAATATGAACCAATTCGGTCCAATGGAACTTCAGAAGAAGATGTTCAAAGAATTGTTGACGGATGGACAGACGGACGGACGGATGGACGGACGGACGGATGGACGGACGAAGAGTGATGACTATAGCTACACAGGAGACTTCGTCTCAGGTGAGCTAAAAAGCAACGGCCGGCCCCTCCCTATCCCCAGTTTTAAGGGGCGGGAGTGGGGAGCGTCGTGCGTCCGAAAAAATGTCACCCATTTTACACCTACCCCCTTCTACATATTTTCATATTTACCACAATTCTACTTTTACCATTACACACATCCAATATACCCCCGCCATTCCAAACTTCTTAGCCATCCTCACTCCTTTTTATGCTACTCTGTGCATCATTCATTTTCTTTACCCCATGTCCCTACTGCATCCTATAAGTTAATGCTACTTTATGCTGACACATCTTTCCAAGTGTACTCCATTTTAGCCCTATCTGACTACTTTGTCCTTCATACACAAATCACAAGATCATATGATTCAGATATACGTAATACTTACATTTCCATTCATTGCCCTCTTCATATTACCCCTATCCGTTGTCGCTTTACCTTACCTATGTTTCCAACCATCTACGTTTACACCTAAATTTTATATATGTTCCCAATTTTACCTACCTCCTTAGTCCTTTCCAATACACCCCAGTTCATATTATTTAGTTATACTTGATGTTTACACCTATGTTCCCCTTCGGCCCTCTTTTCTCATCCCCTTTGCTTACCTCTACCTAACGCCATTTCATTTTCTATACCTTTCATTTTAAGCCCTCGCCAGCTTTTACCTCTAATCACCGCCTGCAACCATGGTTATCCCCTCTCCTTCCAAAGCCAACCCCACATTTCATATGATTTAGGTATATACTCAATGAATGCACCCTAATGTCTCACCTATCATTCTTATATCTTATCTCATCTCCTTTAATTGTGTACATGTTCTCCCACCCTACAGATCTCCGTTGTACAATCGTATTCACTGTCTTCTCACACTATCCCTTTTACCCTGCTCCCTTTCCCCTCCTTTAATCACCTTTAATTATTTCATGTTCTCCCTTTCCAGCTCTCCCTTTTGTACAACTCTCATTTTCCCTCTACCCGCTGGCCACTCTGTCCATCCCACATCAACACCACTGTTCCCTATGATTTAGTTACACTTAATGAGTACACATATATTTAATGTGTTCTCCAATTATACCCTTTTACCCCCTCTCACTTACTACCCCCTCCCTCTCCCCATCTCCTATACATATCCTTTTTAACCATCTACATGTATAAACCTCTGTTGAATGGCTTCTCATATCCTCCTATACTCATGCCATATGTTAATTCATGAAGTGTATTACAACAGTATTTATATAACCCCCTTCTATAGACCATCTCCAATGTATACACCCTCATATCCTCCCTTCGCCCCTTTCCATCACTCCATTACCCCTGATCCTGTGTTTTCCCCATCCATCTTCTCATTTCCGTCCCGACCTGCCCCATATCCTTCGATTCCTTATCTTTAGACCTCTACCCTCTATACAACTATAAACACCCTTATACCATTATTCTATACCCTAAAACATTTTTTCGTGACGCACGATCGCGCCCCACCCTGCCCCTTAAAACGGGGGATAGGGAGGGGCCGGCCGTTGCTTCTTTTTTTAACTCAGCCGTGTGCCCGCGAAAAGAACAATAACTCTGTTCATGAGAGTATAACATACTGCTACATCATAAGAGCGCTTCTTTCAGCTTGTGTGAGTGGTGAAAACTACGACCATAATGAAGCGTCAAACTTAATATTTAGTTTAAAGGTACTCAACCCGATAAAACTCCTCTCAATTACTATTTCAATGGCTTCGGGGGTCAAAAATATTTGATTCGAGTCGAGGAAGTCACCCATCAAAGCTCAGATTTGTTAGATATCGATTTTAGAAATCTATTATTTTTCATTATCGGGAATACTATCTGGCCCAGAACTCCGTCAAAATTGCGTTAAAATTACCACTTTAGAGTTATCCATCCTTGTCTGTTTGAATAGATTTGGAGAACACATCCAGAGCAGATTACGGCAGTTAGCAGTACTCATCTCGAGTTTATAACAAATTTCAAAAATCAATATGTAATAACTCTGAGCTTTGTTTGATGGGTTCCTCGACTCGAATCAAATATTTTTTTACCCCCAAAGCCAAAGAAATAGTAATATAGGACCCTCCGATCGGATTGTTGTTGTTGGAATCTGTTGAGATGGGGACCCTCTTTACGGGTTGAGTACCTTTAAATACCGTTTCTATATTCGCGTTTTGAAATTCGCGTTTTAGTCAAATAGCTCGTTTTTTATTCGCCAAATATAGTCATAATAACGTTTAAATTTTTTGTCAAATATAAATTTTTGGAATCGCGTATTATGCGATTATAAAATGCCCCATTTCATAACACGAAATTGACCGTAATGAATGACATTCGAAATAAGAATGTGTACTTTTAACTGTTTTTAAGTTAACATATTATGCCAAACACTGTATTTTTATACATTTTGGTGGCATCACATTAAAGGATACACCTATTGGGATTACATTCGTTATTTTTATATGATTGCCTCTGTTATTTCATCATGATAATCGGCGGGGCATGATGTGTTGCTGTAATTTACGATTATTGCGTGAAAATACTGAGATAACACGTCATAGCCCACATATAATGGCTCATATCGTACGTGTAACTTCATTCGAGCGCACAAGTCGCATTCCAGTCTCTGTCAGCTACAATATGATCTCATATACCAGGTATTTCTAAAAATAATTATAAGGTTGACTATATAATGCCTGACATACTGCATTCATAGTAAAGAGTCACAATATATACACATATTGTATACACAAGGTGTCGAAAATTCAATAGATGAGTCAAGGTAAAGAGCATTTATATATATGACTCGCCATTTAATGTTGTCTATGAACAATGTAAATAACGTGTTAATTATAATGAAAATGAAGACCGTTTATATACTTTACCAATAAAATATACCCACATATATGTATAGAGTTGACACATTGTTACAAAATCAGACATGTACATATTTGAACGCATTGCTTTCGTGCATATAATGGCTTATTGGTAAGAATAGGTAGTGATTTTGCATTAAGAAAACATATACATAAATCAGACTTGTATACTTAGAACACATTACTTTCGTGTATATAATGACGTATACTATGTATATAGTGTATAAAGCCACAGACCTGCGTGTGAAAACTCAACAGTTTAACTATATATACGTCATAATGCATATATATACTGTACTTGCTTCAAGAAAACATTGGCACACAATCAGACATGTAAATGCATACTTTGAACACGTTGCCTTCGTGCCTATATATGGCTTATTGGTATGACACAAAATCAGGCATGTATATATTTGAACACATTACCTTCGTGCATATAATGGCTTATTGGTAATACACAACAGACAACCATAGAGCCGAGCGTATGTAGAACTGTATAGTTAACTATACATTAAAGAGCGTTTATACGTGATTTACCAGTGGAAATGGCATTTGTTATACGTCATAGTACATATAGATACTGTACTTGCTTTACGAAATATGGACATATATGGGTACATAGCAACAATGTATACCTGCGTTCTTATGAAAAAATCAGTAATGTTAACATTAAATGTTAACAACAATGAAAATGTACACTGTGTGAACAGCCATAGACATCAGAACTATTTACGAATTGATGCGTTGTGCTGAGTTGTTTTGAGAAGAATATATTAAATTAATATGCACAAGCGTTCACATAGTAGGCCTGTCGTGCCATGAGAATGTACATGCTTTGTATCCTCTGTATAACATACTATATTTATAAGAGTTACAATACACATCTATTATATATTTTGGGAGATCTGTTTGTGTGTTTGTTTGTGTGTAATCGATGGACTCGAAAATGGCCCAGCCGATTTCGATGAAACTTGGTATGTGGGGGTATTTTCGGGTCAGGACTAACATAGGCCTATTAATTTGTCCGTGCGAGGTCAACTTTTCACGTGCCGAGGTCAAATCTGTTTTTACGCCGTTTTGCGCTAATATATTTCAGTTCGGTGCTTACAAATCGATTCGAAACAGCGCGAATAATAACATGCCAGTCATAATAATGACACTATGCGAATCTTTCGTGTTTCCAGTTTCCAACGATATATAATATGTATGTATCCGTTTTAGTTATCTGCCTCAATTATTAAGAAGAAGTGGTACGATCTTCTATCAGGGTAAAAACAATGCGTAACTTCTATGACGTCGTTTTGAGGTCATAAAGTTAGATCACGTTAACTCTTGTCCGGCCGATGCATTTGACTGTTTCAGACGTCTTGGCGATATCTCGGACACCGATGGTAATTTATCTTGAAACTTGATAATTAATGAGCGTGTGTATATGAGGCGCGTTTATATACTTCAGTGGAAATCAAATCGGGTTAAACTGGCGGATTTTTACGGACGAAATTTGATGCATAGGGTATCTCGGTATCCGCTGGGCCGATTTCCCGGTATCCGCTGGGCCGATTTCCACCATTTTTGGGGTGTTGGTGTTTGACCCCACCTGACCTTGACCTTCAAAATGGTCAATTCAAGGTCAAATCGGGTAAAACCGGATGGATTTCGACGGGTACTTTTGTCGGGTACTTTTGTTCGGGCACTGTGTTTTGGACGGGTCAAATCGTGACCCCACTTGACCTTGGCCTTCAAAATAGACAATTCAAGGTCAAAGCCCGGACGAAGTCGAGTCACCTTCTAGTCTATTATATATTTTGGAAGATCTGTGTGTCTGTGTGTGTGTCTGTGTGTGTGTTCGCGATGAACTCGAAAACGGCCCTCCCGATTTCGATGAAACTTGGTATGTGAGGGTATTTTCGGCCGGGGACGAACATAGGCATATTAATTTGTCCGTGCGACATGACCTTGACCTTGAAATAGGGTCATTTCAAGGTCAAACGCCCGAATATCACGGGATTTCGATGAAACTTGGTATGTCGTGGTACTTTCTTATGGCGAGTCTCATAAGCATATTCATTTGCCCGTGCAACGTGACCTTGACCTTGAAATCGGGTAACTTCAAGGTCAAATCGCCAATTTTGATGGGATTTCGACGAAATTTGATACGTGGGGTTAGTTTTGTCCACTGATTGGCTTGGACGGGTCCAATCGTGACCCCTACCAGACCTTGGCCTTCAAAATGATCAATTCAAGGTCAAATCGGGTAAAACCGGATGTATTTCGACGGGCACGTTTGTCGGGTACTTTTGTCCGGGCAGTGTTTTTGGACTGGTCAAATCGTGACCCCACTTGACCTTGACCTTCAAAATGGACAATTCAAGGTCAAAGCCCGGACGAAGTCGGGTCACCTTCTAGTATTATATAAATTGACGAAAATAATACATGAAGTAAACAGTTATACACTACATCATATGTGCTCTTTATTTACTCCATGTAATGGGGATTTTAGAGTAATAATATGAATGAACTATGACTAGAATTCATCAAGTTGGTGAACGGATGTTATCATTCTGTTTGTCAGTGTATTGTATAACAATATTCAACAACGGATTTTGATTGGCTGTTATAAATATTATAATAAGAACTAAATACTTTTCCGAACACGCATAGTAGGCCTTTCGTGCACATGATATGATACTGTCACGTGGGCAATATATCCTCTGTATAACATACTATATTTATAGGAGTTACAATACATATAATTGATGAAAAGAAATGCATGAAGTAAGTATTTATACACGAGTCTACACGGGACCCAATCGTAATAACAAAAATATCCAATATCGCTGATGAAAAAGCATTACAGACAGAGGTGTCAATTACCAGTATTTGATTAACATAACCAAACTCCAAATAGGCTACACGGACGAAGTTGATAAAACCAATGGTTTGTGTGTTTGAGCTTGTTTAGCGTTATTCTTTTTAAATAATTAAGTGTAATTTACCTCATTTCAAATAACCGATTTAGTCATAAATGTATCCCATATGCTAAAAATAACTTATCATCGGGAATATTGACCGTCGGTGATTTAACCACCCACTAGTTTTGTTTTATATGAAACACAGTGCTGCATAGAACACTCCGAATAAAAATATATCCCAATAGTTGGTTGCCAATTAAAAGCCCTTGAAATATACCTTTGATTTATCAGGGTGCCTCTTTACCCCAATGTGTCTAGTCAATTACGTACACACATTGTATCATTCCCACTAGCTTTCTCTGTACAGATGGTTACAAGAAAACCATAGTCAGAAATGGTAACGCCACCAAGATCATATTATTAGCCATAAATATAAATTATAATATAATTATAATATAAACTATTCCATGTGGGAAATTTGGATACTTTCATATATCAAGTTTTCTCGTTTCTCGTGTTATACATTATATTCTTCAAGCTGTCTCGCTTTTTATTACACTAGCTGGTGGGCCCGACTTCGTCCGGTCTGTTTCCCGTCTGCTTTCCGGCGAAAGACGCGATTTGACCTTTTATTGACTATTTTGAAAGTCAAGGTCAGGTCGTTCAAAACACTCCCCGGACAACACTAGCCCTAGGTATCAAATTTAGTCGAAATCCATCCGTTTTACCCGATTTGATCTTGAATTGACTGTTTTAAAGGTCAAGGTAAGGTCGGGGTCACTACCATTTTTTCAGACCACACCACAATTCAAACTTAACCGCTATGCCAATGGCTATTTTACCTATGTGACTTTATAGGGAATATGTATGGTATATTTTGTATATATATAAAAAAGACAAGGCTATTTATCAATCATGATCCATTGTCTATATTATTCTCTATTATAGTTTCATCTCGCATTCGAGCCATATTATACGATTGTGTAAATCAAAAGAGGGTGTTTTTCGGAATAACTGTAACTCCCTATATTCTTTATAATTGAGTAAATGTGTTCCGAAAACACAATTGCTTGTGTTGTTCTTTATTTATTTCACATAATTTTTTAAACCCCACCTACAAACTTTTCATTAAAAATAAATAAATTATTTTCTACCAAAAGACAAGTTCAAGCCCTGATTTTCACACACTATTGAGTGTCTGGCATTGCAATATTAGAGCAACTATTGGTGACTTTCTATGAGAGAACTCCCGGTGATGTTAGATCATGGTGTCCAAACCTAATCAGCTGACGACCAAGCATATGGCTCTACCAGCACAGATAAAACAAGAAAACCATAGTCAGAAATGGTAATGCCACCAAGATCATATTATAAGCCATAAATATAAATTATAATATAATTATAATATAAACTAGCTTTCAAATTCCATGTGAGAAATTTGGATACTTCCATATATCAAGTTTTCCCTTTTCTCGTGTTATACATTAAATTCTTCAATTAAGCTGTCTCGCTTTTTATTACACTAGCTGGTGGGCCCGACATCGTCCAGGCTGTTTCCCATCTCCTTTCCGGCGAAAGGCGCGATTTGACCTTGAATTGACTATTTCGAAAGTCAAGGTCAGGTCGGGGTCATGATTTGACCCGTCCAAAACACTCCCCGGAGAAAAGTACATCTATGTATCAAATTTCGTCGAAATCCGTCCGTTTTACCCGATTTGACCTTGAATTGACAATTTTGAAGGTGAAGGTCAGGTGGGGGTCACGCTTTGATCCGTCCAAAACACTCCCCGGACAAAGGTACCCCCAGGTATAAAATTGCGTCGAAACCCGTGCGTTTTACCCGATTTGACCTTGAATTGACTGTTTAAAGGTCAAGGTCAGGTCGGGTGACGATTTGACCCGTCCAAAACAATCCCCGGACAAAAGTACCCCTAAGTATCAAATTTCGTCGAAATCCATCTTTGATTACCACACGATCGCATGCTTTCCAAACGGTGTGGTTATTATCAATATCAGCACATGTGCTAATCTGTGTCGGACTATTTTATTGAGTATTCGGGGTAAGACTACAGCTTTTAAAGCGACCCATTTTTACTTTTACATCGACCTAATCCCCCATAATCCCCCATAACACCAGTGGATTTTATATTTTCAAGCACAGTATACACGCTGGCGTGCTAATGATTCGCAATCCGATAAATTACATCGGAATGGTTTAAAAACCCATTAAGGGCGCGCCGATGAAGGTGTATAACTTTAATACTTCATGTGTACAGGCCATTCACGTGGAACCCATTGCGGTCAGTGCATGTATCTCGTATATATATATATATTGTTATAGGCAGTCGGTCTACCTAGCTCTCGGTCTGCCTTGCTAGCTTTCTCTACCATTACCATTGCTATCCTATACACAATCGTTCGAGTATCAACAATTGTCGGTTAGATCCTATGACCAAATAAGGAATGCCATAGAGACCTATCATATTCAAGTTACATATATTTAAGGGTGAAGCATAGTTTTAATGAGGTATAACTTGAAATGTAATTGGTCGTATATAGCTAATACGACTGATTTATACCATATTTTGACATTCTAAATGATACAAATGCTTGCATATTAGTCAAAGTGAAGAGTGAGTGCGCAGTTTGTCTGTGACATAAACTAGCGCAATGAAATACAGTTACAACCTTTTCTAAACTAAATAACACCGTATCATTAACAGAAACAACCAATTCCATTCGAAATACCTTCATAATGCAGAGAATTGAGTTGCCTATTTACAGGTTCTTTACGGGTATCTGTGATGGGTACCTTTAAGGTAAGGGGCCCCAGAGCTTACTATGGTTAATATGATCAACCCGATATGTAATGTGTTACCTCGTGCATCGAATGTACATGCACATATGCCATATAACTTGAAAGGCCAATCTGTTATCATGTTGTTGTTTAATAAACAGTGCGGTAATTTTATATGAATTAAAGCATGTAGATAGCTAAAATCTATGGTAACACGAGAGGCATTCAGACAATTTTGAAAATAAAGAGCGTTTGTATTGATGGATACGCTGAATTAGGTTTAAACGCACAAGTGACGTGTACCTTTAAGGTATGCCATACGAACCATTTATGAAGTAAATAACAAATCAAAACCTTCATTTCCTACAGGATTGCCTCGAATGTACATGCATATGTGACGTATAACTTGAAGACCTCTTGAATTAAATGAGCTTACTATGGTTGATATGTTCAACCAGATATGTAATGTGTTAACTTGTGCATCGAATGTACATGCATATGTGATGTATAACTTGAAGGCAAATCTGCTATAATGCGGTCAATTTTATATGAACTAAAGCATGTAGATAGCTCAAATATATGGTAACACGAGAGGCATTCAGAAAATTTTGAAAATAAAGAGCGTTTGTATTGATGGATATGCTGAATTAGGTTTAAATGCAGAAGTGACGTGTACATTTAAGGTATGTAACCACAGGTATAATAGTATGCTATAAGAACCATTTCTGAAGTGACTAGAATGAAACTGAAATTGCACAGCAATTTCGATACTTCCATGTTCACCAATGACGGAAATTGTGTCACCTGATAAAGTGGCAGTTGTCAGGAGACACATATCAGTATGGTGATACTATAGCTCATAGTAATGCTCGGCCACCACATGTTCTATCCACCAAATTCCATCAAAATCTGCACCAAAAACAACTTGAGATACATACCAACACGCCATTTCTCCCAAATAGGAAGTAAAAACCGTAACCTATATACATCATTATACAGCGAAGAATTTGATGCACATGATGCAAAAGGTCCGAACTCGATATCTCCAGCCGTTTTGGGGGAGATACGTTAAAAATAATAACAAAGATAAAGGGCGTTGTTCCCAAAGAAGAAGATCGGACGAAATTTTCTATTAGTCTGTCGGCTGCGTATGCTCAATAGCTATGCAGGTACAAAACTTCAAATCAATTGGCTGAGCTGTTTGACGATATGAGAAATGTAACTCGATTTGCAAGTCATTATGGTGGCACGAAACCTCCCAAAAAACCAGGTATTTAAGCAGCCATAACTCCAGAAGTTTTAGCCCGATTTTAAAAATTCGAGTGGGATAGTGATCAGCGGCCACTAGAGATTATATCCACCAAATTTCATCATAATCTGCGCCAAAACAGTTTTGAGGTACATACCCACACGTCCGTTCTCCAGAACCGGAAGTGACATCCGTTGACTATATATATCTTTATACATCGCACAGTTGGATGCACATAACGCAAAAAGTCCCAACTCAATATCTCAGCCGTTCTGGGTTCCGTATAAAGAGCGTTCTTTTATTATTCGACCCAGGGTCAAATTTTATACCGGAAGTGGGACCCCTATTATTTTTCGGTGGTTTGTAACACATGTGCATGCGCAAATAATGAAAAAAGTCCGAACCAGATATCTCAAGCCGTTTAGGAGGAGATACGTTAACAATAATACAACAGATAAAGAGCGTTATTTCCAAAGATCAAGGTCAGACGAAATTCCTTATTTGTGCATCGACTGGGAATGCTCAATGGCTATGTAGGTACAAAATTTCAAATCAATTGGTCAAGCCGTTTCGACGATATAAGAAATCAAACATAACAGCCATAACTCGGGAAGTGTAAGTCCAATTTTAAAATTTTGAGTTGAATAGTGGTCAGCGGCAACTAAAGATTATGTCCACCAAATTTCATCAAAATCTGAGCCAAAATAGTTTTGAGATACATACCCACACGCCCGTTCTACCAAACCGGAAGTGAAATCCATTAACTATATATATCATCAGAGAGCACATAGTTTGCTGCACATCATGCAAAAAGTCCCAACTCAATATCTCAAGCCCTTCTGGATTCCACATAAAGAGCGTTGTTTTATCCCTTGACCAGTAGCGAACTTTTAAACCGGAAGTACGAACCCTATCATTTTTCGGCGATACATAACACACATAAATGCGCAAATAATGAAAAAAGTCCGAACTCTATATCTCAAGCCGTTTCGGAGGAGATACTGGAACAACAATAAAACAGATAAAGAGCGTTGTTTCCCAAGGTCAAGGTCAGACGAAATTCCCTATGTGTACGTCGACTTCGTATACTTCATGGCTATGCAGATACCAAATTTCAAATCAATCGGTCAAGCTGTTTCGACGATATAAGAATTCAAACATCGATTTTGCAAGTTACTTTTGTGTCGCGAAAACCCCCCAAATATCAACAAAATGGCGATAACTCCGAAGGTCAAGGTCGGACGAAATTCTCAATAGGCCATTTTGCTAGATCTTCCAATGTTTTATGCCGAAGAAACGAGAGGCCGATCACGATCGGCAGATGTTAACCCATCCCTTGGCGATAAAAATTTACTATGATCAGAATCATAAATGAGAGTTTTGGTTTTGAATTATAGAGTATACTGTATGTACTATTATAGACAAATGTACATAACACAAATTATTGGAATGTATGGGTCACAGGCATTTGTATAAGAGAATGCACTGGTACAGGATATGTAATGCTAAACCACCACACCACAGCCTTGGGTTAAATGTGAAACGAACTCCGCACCCAGTCCAGTTAATATCCAAGGACGGGAGCTATGTACGTACAAAAAAATCAAGGCAATCGGCAGAGTCGTTTTGGATCTATTCGCCTTTTTCAAAGAAATCAGGGCAAGGCCCCCACCTTGCAGGGTACCCAAAAGTCAAAATTTTAATCGGATGCTGTGACGTCAGTTTTTGGTCGATTGCGCTAATTTTTACGGCGTTGTCTTCCGTTAACCGATTCTTCGACCATACCGATCTTTCGAACCGGAAGTGCTATCCATACCATTTTTCGCGTGTTTGTAGCACTTGATAGGAGGAAACTAATAATGCAAGTCCGAACTCGATACCTCAAGCCGTTCCGGAGGAGATACGTGAACAACAGTAATACACATGAAGAGCGTTTAGTGCAAAGGTCAAGGTCGTACGAAATTCATACCCAGTCGGGTTAATAGCTAAGGACGAACACTATATATGTACCAAAAATCATTCTAATCGGTCAATCAATTTTTGACCCATAAGAGATCCAAGCTAACTAAAAGTTCAATCTAGTTTAAATGTGGCTATAATCAAACCGCCATTACTCCGCCATTTTTTGACCGATTGACCTAGTTGATATTGAATATTAATCGTCTTTGCCATGCGATATCACCCTGTGAGTTTGGTCAAATTAGGACGAACTATTTTGTTGCAACAAAATTACTGGCGACGGTCAAGGTCAAGGTCGGACAAAAATAGCGGTAAGTGCATAAAACTAACTTTTCGTGGATGTATATGAGAGCAAGTCCGAACTTGATATCTCAAGCCGTTCTGGAGGAGATGCGCACACAACAGTAATCAACTTGAAGAGCGTTTTGTGCCAAGGTCAAGGTCGGACGAAGTCCGCACCCAGTCCAGTCAATAGCCAAGGACGAGAGCTATGTACGTACAAAAAATCAAGGCAATCGGTGGAGTCGTTTTGGATCTATTCGCCTTTTTCAAAGAAATCAGGGCAAGGCGCCACCTTGCAGGATACCCACAAGTCAAAATTTGAATCGGGTGCTGTGACGTCAGTTTTTGGTCGATTGCGCTGTCTTCAGTTCGGACTAGCGATGCCGCCTTATGAATTTGGTCAAATTCAGAAGAAAAAAGTTTTTCAAAGAGCGTTAACCGATTCTTCGTCCAAGGTCAAGGTCGGACGAACTCCGCACCCAGTCCAGTCAATAGCCAATGACGGGAGCTATGTTAGTACCAAAAAATCAAGGCAATCGGTATAGTCGTTTTGGATCTATTCGCCTTTTTCAAAGAAATCAGGGCAAGGTTTGCACCTTGCAGGATACCCAAAAGTCAAAATTTGAATCGGGTGATGTGACGTCAGTTAAACAATACCAAAAACCACACAGACGAAGAATGTGCTAAGAAAAACCTAGGTAAGAAATATGAGGCAGATCAGAAGAAATATGTTCAACTTATTGCATTGGATAGCATGTGCGTAAAGGGTTAATTATTTTCTAAACCGATCAACCAATCAATACCAAAAACTATACAGATGAGGGGCGTGTCATCATAAACCTACATATCAAATATGAACACAATCGGAGAAAAAATACTTTGGTTATAGCATCGGATTTTTTTTTCTTCTTTTTTTTTTCTCGAAAAATGGGCCATAACTCCTTTAAAATACATCGGATCAAACCCATATTCGAACTCGATCTGTATTTTGCACTATGAAACTCGCATACCAAATTTGGTTCCAATAAGATAAAAATTGTTTGAGTTATGACAGCATGCGTGAATTCGAAGTTGAATAAGGGCCAAAACTCCGTAAAAAAACCTCTGATCAAACCCATATTTGAACTCGATCTGTATTTTGGTCTGAGAAACTCATATACAAAATTTGGTTCCGATCGGATTGAAAATATTTGAGTTATCGCACAATGCGTAAAGTGTCTACGGACAGACATACAGACAAACGGACGGACAGGCGGACGGACGGACGCACGACGAGTGGTCAATCCAGACGTCGACATTATGTTTACCATACTATGGTATGGGTAAACATAAAAATGTCTATAAAAGTTGAAATATAAGACTTATCTTTTTCATTTCTTGTATTTGTAATTGGCATAGCTTATCACAAACCAAAAATCAACATTATTGACATAATGCAAATGACAATAAACGAAATTGAAATTCCCAACAACACCTTTTACCGGGCTCGGATCGGGGTCGCACTACAACTTTTAATGTGTCCCAATAATCCCATTTCTATAAATAGAACCCCATGCGCCCACTGTATACAGTACCAAGAATCAGCGACTGGTTATACATCCGGAGGGCGAAATTAGACTGTAAAACTATTACCATAGGAATATATTATCTGACTACTGCCAAACTTGAATTCAATAGCACAAATAATTTCTCTTGTGGAGTTAGATGGGTTAGATATTTGAACAAATCCACATGATTCATTATATGTAACGAGAGGCCGATCGAGATGTATACCCCATCCATTGGCGATAGTAAATTGTTATGTTCGGAATCATAATATTTTAATGTTGAATTATAGAGTATACTGTTATGATCTAAATAGTATAGACAAATGTACATAATAACCAGTAATAATACCAATTATTGGAATGTATGAGTCAAAATAGAAGGGTTAATATTACATCTAAACTCTAGAGCCTGTCACCACTATCATAGTGTAAGCAGTTCTATTCATGTTGTTGCAAATTGCCATGTGAGATATCAAAATAATCTAGTTATTTATTTAATGTAAAAGGTTAAAATACATGGAATGGGTAAAGTGGGTTAAACCACCTGTCTCTACACTGTTTGATCCAATGTAGTCCCATCATCCAATGACTTAGAGAGCTCCATTGGTCTAGTTAAATAAATTCACATGGCTAAGTTGTGGTTAAAAAGATAGTAAAATCAATTTATCCAATAATTCACCACTAATATGTGTGTGTCCAATTCTCTTATATAGAGCTAACATATGAGGGCTTAGATAACTCTGAATGCAATAAACCATATTGTCTCTTATGTCTCTCACAGAGAAGCAGGTATTAATTAATTGTGAGTTACTTGGGTTATAATCTGGATAATTCTTAGTTGAAAAAGGGCCTGAAGCTTTAATGATATCAAAGAAATCTACAAATATAGTTCACCCACCCCTAATCATGGCTGATTCTCACGTAACCGAAGTAGAAAATCACAAACATCTTGGCCTCACTTTTGACAACATCGGTTCATGGGAATCTCACATAAGTAACATAACCAATAGGGAATGGAAAAAGGTAAATATGATTAGGAAGCACAAATTCAGACTGAGCAGAAAGACCCTTGAAAATATATATCTTGCTTTTGTTATACCCACTCTTGAATATGCATCACCAGTATGGGATAACATACCAAAATATATGAGCGATTATATCGAAGATATTCAGTATGAAATGGCACGAATTGTCACTGGGGCCACGAGAAGTACCAGCGATCGCAACTTACTATTAGAAACCGGCTGGGAAACAATTGCCTCACGTAGAACAAAACAGAAAATGATACAATTTTTCAAAATGACTAGTAACCAAGCTCCGTCTTATCTATCAAATATGATTCCTCCCGATTCCACTTCATCTGGTTACAATTTTAGGCATGTTAGTATCCACCCGCCTGGCAGCAACAGAGACATTTACATGAATACTTTTCTGCCTTCGGCTACACGAGCATGGAATAGTTTATCGAATTCAATAAAATCGTCAAACACACTCGAAGAATTTAAGCGTAAACTAAACATTGACCGTGCGAAAATTGCAAATTTTTATCTTCAGTGTTATTCCAGGAAAGCCCAAATATATCATACTCGTATCAGATTAGGTTGCAGCAACCTGAACCGTGACCTTGTTATTAATCACTTGAAAGAATCACCACTGTGTCAATGCGGTAGTTTTGAAACTGAATCAGCTCACCATTTCTTCTTTCAATGCCCCCTCTACGCCAGAATTAGATCAGAACTTCTAAGTAACTTACCAGTAAGTATGATAACAACTGATGTTCTATTGTACGGATCTCTCGAACTTCCAAACAAATTAAATTCCGAAATATTCTTGGCGGTTCAGAAGTTTATTTCGGATAGTGGCCGTTTCTCATAATCACTTAAGGTGACGCGGCTAGATTTCCATTACATCTGCATGAACCGCTTTTTCTCCTCCGTGGTCGTGACGCATTCGTGCAAGTGATTTCCCCACTGAACGGATGTTTTTTGTGTTATTTTGTATCGAATGTATGTTGTGTCAAACCTCTCTCTCTCTCTCTTTCTCTTTCTCTTCTACACTCTCCCCACTCTCTCTCATTCTCTTTCATTCCCTTTCTCACCCGTAACTTCCGTATTACAATGTAATACCGTATCTCAATCCTAAATAATATTCCAATCAATCAAATCTATATATCCCGTCTGCTTTACCCCAAGTGATATTTTTGTCACTTGAGGTAACATTTATTCCACGAGGAGAGGACTTTTAAAAAAGCATTTTGCTTGTTGTCCAATCCTCTTCATAAATCTATATATTTCTATATGTATATTATGTTTATGTCATATGTTTGATTTGTTGAAATAAATATTGTTTACACCAAAAAGGGCCATATCTCTGGTATAACAAATTGGATCTAACCCATATTCAAACTCGATCTGTATTTTGAGTTGAGACACTCACATACCAAATTTGGTTCCTATCAGATGAAAGATGGTTGATTTATCGAAGCATGTGTGAATTCTATGTCAAAGGGCCATAACATCATTTTAAAAAACCTCGGATAAAACCCATATTCGAACTCGATCGGTATTTTGGGCCGAGAAACTCACATACCCAATTTGATTACGATCGCAAAGAAAATGTTTCAGTTTTCGCATTATGCGGAAAGTGTCTACAGACAGACAGACGGACAGACGGACGGACTAACGACGAGTGGTCAATCCGGACAACGACACTATGTTTACCATACTATGGTATGGGTAAACATAAAAACTGCATGGCCTTGTGAGAAGTGCTTAATATAACAATTAACATTTTGGAATACATTTGGCAATTCAATTGAAATGAGTGACACAAACATTCATCTCTCGCCACCTATATAAACTATTTATTAAAATTCCAGATAAGACAAGTGTCACAAGACATCACATGGTGACATGTGTAAGGCCTACACATATTTAGCTGAAGCAGAACAATAGTGCAATGTATTAGTAATGTCAATATAAGAGATAACTCTGTCAAGAATAAATATTGTTTGGGTCCAGGGGTTGCGCAATCAGTGAATGCCAAGGGGTGGGCAGTGGGCACAACATACAGAAGGAAACATTTCCCCAATATATATATCTAGTTGCACAGAAGTCAGACAAAGGCAACGGTGGAGTCTGCACACCTCCCTGACTATGCTCCCATTTCACTTGGTGTACACCTTTGAACAAATTTGAATATCAGTCAGCCAAGCCTTCATACCAAATATAAGCTAATATAAGAGAAAAAGACGTTCTGAGACTTACTGTAACAGGAAAGAGTTACGTTTCTGGCACCGCCATATTTTACATGGCGGCTCCATCTGAACAAATCGGATTCCCAGTCATATAGGGACTATCCCCACCGATTATGACCATATTCGGTATTCTTTCCCATTTATTGCGTATTGACCTGATGTGAACGCACAACAGAAATTGGTTGTTATTGCACGTCTAACAATTTACTCGTTTTTATTTTAAAATGATTTTTGTTAAGTTTGAATTGATATATTGACTGTTATTCGACCTCTATTAATATTCATATGACTTAATATATTAAGTTGACTTTAATAGTGATTGCTAGTTAACACCTATTTATTTTATTTTTAGACCAAAAGGCCAAACGTGCAGTATACACATAAAATACACGATCGTAGCTATAATATATAGCAAGTGAACTTTGTTTTTTCTTTCTATGGAAATGTATTATATATGCAGCCAAATATATAGATAAATCCATGCTATATACATACCAGAATGCACTTGGAAAGATAAATCAGTATTTATTTATATGCATGTACTCACCATTTTCGCATGCAATAATTGACGCTTCAAACAACCTACTATGTTATTCGTTTGTATCTATAATTAAATGCAGATACTATTATATAGAAAGTCGTGTACATACAATACGACAAATGTTACAAAATCTCAAATGGCAAGCGAACATCGTGCACAATGAACGAAACATATTACACATTCTAACAACATGCGTTTTGTACATTATACATGCTAATATCAAAATATCATTTCACTTGTCATTCATATGTATACATGGCATTCGAAAACCAAATAACCAAATTTGGTTACGCAATAAATTACGAGAGACGAAATTCCGGTTGTGTGGTAGAGAGGAATTATTTCTCAACATCGAAAGGTGCGTCACGGTGCTTCCGGTGAAAAGTGTGATTTAGTAAAAGTTTCCTAAATTTCGTGACTACTACACAGTATTTAGTCCGGGAGCCAATATGGGTACCCTTGCATCCCCTGGGACTTAACTTCACCCCACTCATTTTGTTCCTTATTATGTCCTTCAATTTTTAAGCAATGTTAACAAGAAAAAAGTGGCTGTGTAGACTCCAGACAAGATGGCGTCCATCGTGGCCGCCGTTTTTCAGACGGACCCTAAGTCAGTTTTATGCAAATTACAGCGGGAAAATCTAGTAAAATGTATACAAATGTATATATTTTCGTGAAGCTAACACATAATGACACTTGTTTTTGCGAAAAATTGAAACTCACCATCCAAGATGGCCACCAAAATGGCCGCCGGAAGTTGAAAATATGACGTTTTTTCACAAATATCTTCTAGTTTAGTTCATGCTGTTTGGAACTGGTTGAGTAATATGACTTATTTTGTGTTTTGTATATTAATTCATCATTGGAGCAATTAAATATGCAATTATTTGGGGTCCTAGCCCCGTCCGATCCCTCAAAAATTCGATTTTACAGAACACGGTATAAAATTTCACAAAAATTCACAATTGGGATTCTAGTCATATTTCAACAAGAAATGAACAGAACTTTGTAATGTAAGTGAGGCATATTATTACCTATGAATATTCTAACTCACTGGAACCAAAATTCTTACTTTGGCTCAAAATGGCCGCCATATATTAAATATGGAAAATGGTAAATATTGCCCCAGGGTGTCCTGCAATCGCTTACAAGTTGTGGATGATGTATAACATTGGCTAATCTGTATTATATACATTGAATACTAACATGTCTGATGCACCATGGATCATTGTTACTATTGTCACTACTGACATCACCAGAAATATTGGATTTTTCTCTCACAAACTTGACATAAATATCGGCAAAAATTAACTTTTCAGGGTTGGACCATTTTTTTCAAGTAAAATGCAACTATCATTGGTATCAAAGGTGTTTATTGTTATGGTCTATCTTAAATGTGTCACACTACGGTGTTTATAGACCAAATTGCTCAAGATGGCTTCCAAAATGGCAACCAAATTTGTAAAAAGTAATTTTTTTACCTATATACCCAGGGGGGGTGGGGGTCGGAAAAAAATTACAAGATACAAGGACTGGGTGGGTGGGTGTACCCGAGCCCGGAATGCAGATTTTTTCTGATGTCATGCAATTTTTTTCAAAATGATTTCTAAGACAAATTGCAGCTTCAAAATGAATTGAAACAATCAGATTCATATAGTAGTGTATGCTATAGCCTTATACAAGTAAGGGGGGTTCTATATTTTATTTTTTTGTCCACAATTTCTCCCTTTAACTGTTGAAACCATGGGGTGGGTCCGGTTTTGGTTGAGGAAAACAATTGCAATGAAAAACAAAAATCCATTCTCATCTTTTCTCATAGTTGATCCAGGTTTATCCTGGTTTATCATGACTTTTAAAACTTATTATACCTAGAGGATAGCTGCGGGTTTTGAGTGAATACCAGAAGTATCTCATGAGTGGTCACTGTGAGATACTGGAATCATCGAGTTAAAGGCCACGAGTTGATGATTCCAGTATCTCACTGTGACCACGAATGAGGTAATTCCGGTATTCACTCAAAACACGAAGGTTTTCTTTTTCTTATATGCGCTATTTACTAAAATAGATCGAGGAATTAATTCAAAATCGAACTGATTCAGTCAAGATATTGAATAAACGATAAATACAGTGACCATGTGGTCGAAGTGCATTAAAAGGCTCCAGATTCAATCTCAGAGCATCTAATTTTCAAATTTTTCAGGGGGAGGCCCCTGACCCCCTCCCGTACTCTGTCCCCCCCCCCTCAGGACTTCAGGAGATGCCAACGGCATCTCCTGCTGGGATACTGCTCGCCTCGACATTTTGTAGGAGAGCTACTCGCCTAGAATGATTTTAACGGGAGCTCCTCATTGCTCACCAGTGATTTCCCACACGGAGAGGACTGGAACTGTGTTTATTTAATCAAATTGATGGTGTTTTTACTTTACACATGCACATATTTTAACGTGGGTATTTTACCTTTATAGCCTGTTATAGCCATACATATTTGGGTTTTTAAAGGTTTTGTCACTGGTTTTGTTCGCACATTTTTTCAGCCATGTGCTTTGTTTGTTTATTTTGTGTGGGTGTACTTGATCACCGTTCTCTCAGTTCCAGTGCAGACACAATGAGAGATCCTTATCCTGCCAACAACACATTATTTAGTAGAATTTACAAGATTTTCATCAATTTTGGGGGTGGGTGTCCCAGACCTGGGTGGAAAAAACTTACGGTCGCGGGTGGGTGTCCCAGACCTGGGTGGAAAAAACTTACGCTCCCGGGGGGGGGGGGTGGGTCCCCAAAACTGAAAAACACAATATTTCCACCTTGTATCCGTGATTTTGTTCCTGACCCCCCCCCCCCCTGATATACCGAACATTATCCGAAAGGGTGGCAAATTGTGACTCACTTGGTTATTATACGTGTTAGTTAATTAGCTGACAACTACGTTCTATTCTGTTTGTCCCAGTTCACAAATTAATTTAAAAGTTGCAATATGGAATTATGCGGAGAACCTCTTTTGTGATTCTGGCCATATTATTGAAAGGAAATGGACAGAACTTTGAGACGGAACTGAGATGAACCATGATATGTGGCTATTCAGGCCCATTATGATAAAAATTTATCAACTGGATACAAGTTGGATGCCAAGATGGCAGCCTGGGAGTTACTCTATGATCATAGGTGAAGTGAATAGGTATACAGGGAGTTATTGTATGGCCATGAATGATGTGAATAGGTATACAAGGAGTGACTATATGGTTATGAGTGGGGTGTCCATGATGAGACGTATATGAATATAAGGGGTGGCTGTGTGGTGATGTGCGAGGTGAATCGGTATACATGTAGTGACTGTACGGTGTATGGTTGTGGTCGGTGGCCATATGGGCATTGATGTTGTGTATAGATATAACGAGAGTAGCTACATGGTCATCCGTGTGTTGTTTATGTATATATGGAGTGACTGTAAGTTCGTGGGTGGGATGTATATGTGTACCGTGTGTGGCTATATTGTGACAGGTGGGTGTATATGTATATATGTGCTGTCTGTGTGATCATGTGTGGAGTGCGTAGATAAATAGGGAGTGATTTTATGGTTATGGGTAATGTGTATATGCATATCTGGAGTAAGCTGGATGGTCATCGGCGAGCGTGTGTGGATATAGGGAGTGCCTTTTTGGTAACGGGTGGGACGTATATTTATATATGTTGTGGATGTATTGTCATTGCTGGTGTATATGGAGTAGATGTATGATCATGGATGGCGTGTATGAGTATACAGTGAGTTGCTGAATTGTCATGTGTGAGGTGTATATGCAAATATGGAACTTATGAGTGTGTGTGGGTATTGGAATATTTGGAAGGGCTCACCATTGGTGAGGTGTATATGTATTCCTGGGTCAGTTGCTGAATTGTCATGTGTGAGGTGTATATACAAATATGGAACTTATGAGTGGGGTCGTGTGTGCGGGTATTGGAATATTTGGAAGGGCTCACCATTGGTGAGGTGTATATGTATTCCTGGGTCATGGGTATGGGTATGGCGAATAGGTATACATGTAGTGGCTGTGTGGTCCATGGCGAGGCGAATCGGCATACAATGAGTGACTGTATGATCGTGAATGTGGTGAATATGTATACACAGAGTGACTATATGGTCACGTGTAGGAGTATACCTGGTGTTCATGCATGGTGACTCGTGGCTGTATCGCCATTTGTGGTATGTACGGCTATAACCAAGTATGGATGTATGGTCAGGTGTACGCATGTATAAAGTGGGTGACTATATTGTCATTTATGTGGTGTTTATGTACATATGGAGTGACTGAGGTCATGGGTTGGTCGCACATGTGTACATTGTGTGGCTATCGCTTTCCATAATAACTCAAGGATATGTTAACCAATAGAGAGGTCATGTCAAAGAGTGCTCCACATTGATAGTGTTTATGTACATGGGGGAAACTTTAAACGTGGAAAGTGATAGCCACCCATTATCACACAGTCATTACATATATACATAAACACCAAAGACATAACAATATAGTGACCCACTGTATAAACATACACCTGACCCATGACCATGTATGACCATACAGCCATGGGTCACAATGCAGGCACATCGGGTATACTCCTAAACATGACCCATGCCCATATAGCCATTCATTGTATACCCATTCACCTCACCATTGGCCATACGGTCATCCACTGTATACCTATTCTCCACACACATGGTCAAATAGACATTCAATATATACATCAACACCACAACAATGACCCTAGAGTCACTCCGGGTATACATATCCACCTCACCAATGGTCATATAGCCACTAGCTTCATGCACATACCCTCACCATGGCACCTGGTATACTCCTTCACCTGACCTATGGCCATATAGTCACCCGTGTGTACCTATTCAAAACATTCATACATGATCATGGTCAATCCTTGTATACATATTCACCTCACCATTGGCCATGTCACTCCCTGTATCCCTATTTGTCACACCATAGCCGAATAGCCACTCAAAATATACTAATACACCCAGCCATGTCAGTATAGTAACTCCATATATGCATATGCACCTCATGCATGGTCATATAGCCGCTCGCTATATACACATACCACTCACCCATGACCACATAGCTACACATGTGTATACTCGTATAAGCGACACATGACCATACCGCCACGAGTCACCAAGCAGGAACACCAGGTATACGCATACACCTGACACATGACCATTTAGACACTCCCTGTATAGATATTCATTACATTTATGATCATACAGTCACTCTTTGTATACCAACATCATGCTACATGTACTCATCTCACCATTGACCATACAGTCGCTACCTGTATACCTATTCGACACACATAGTCATATAGCCACCCGAAATATACATATGCAGCCCACCCTAGACCATATAGTAACTCCAGGTATACATATACACCTCACAAATGGCCATTCAGCCCTTCCAAATATACACAAAACCCGCACACACGACCACTCATAATACCATCCATACTTGCATATACACCTCACACATGGCAATTCAGCAACCCACTGTTTAATCATACACGCCATCCATAATCATACAGCTAATCCCTATACACACCAATGATAAGACATCCACGAGATATATAAATATACATCCCACCCGTTACCACGAGGACACTCCCTATATAACCACACGTTCGATAATGTCCACCGGGAATATGCATATGCACTTCAATTTATGCAATTTATCCACACACCCCATCCATGATCATACAGACAACACATGTACATCTCACCCATGACCTTACATTCCATATCTACATAATCAACACATAGATGACCACGTAGCTATATCCATACACCACATCAATTCCCATACATGCACATCGGGTGCACCCGTACTTGATACACACAACCATACACCATACAGTCACATGCATGCCGATTCACCTCACACCTGACCATGACCTCTCCCTGTATACCTATACATCTTAGCATGGACAACCCACTCATAACCATATAGTCACTCCTTGTATACCTATTCACACCATTCATGACATACCATAACTCCCTGTATACCTATTCACCTCACCTATGATCATAGAGTAACTCCATGGCTACCATCTTGGCATCCACCCTGTATCCAGTTGATATCTTGTTTTTATCATAATGGACCAGAATAGCCACAGATTATGGTTTTTCTCAGTTCCGTCTCAAAGTTCTGCCCATTTCCTTTCAATAATATGGCCAGAATCACAAAAGATGTTCTCGGCAAAATTCCATACTTTAAAATTAATTTGTCAACTGGGACAACCAGAATAGAACATGTAGTTGTCAGTTAATTAACTAACACGTATAATAACCAAGTGAGTCACAATTTGCTACATTTTCGCATAACGCAGAGAATAATGTTCGGGATATATGTACAAAAAATTACTTTTTACAAATTTGGTTGCCATTTTGGAAGCCATCTTGAGCAATTTGGTCTATAAACACCGTAGTGTGACATATTTAAGATAGACCAAAACAATAAACACCTTTGATACTTGAAACGAGAGGCCGATCACGATCGGCAGATGTTTAACCCATACCTTGGCGACAGCGATGAGCTATTTTCATATATCCTTACCCCATCCTTTTCATGAGTGCAAAACTTTAAACAATTCACACCTTACTATTAATTCACAAGTGAAATCACACTTATTGGGCACATTGCTCACATTAACACAATGTTAACAGACGTGGCTTTGATTTCAACCTGAACCTATTAGTGACTCCAACACAGATACATGTATGTCTTATAGAGTTATAAGTCTAATTAAGCTCAATCCATAGTCGGAGAGAAGCACCATAGCTGTTAAATATCAAATAATTAAGAAATTAGGTAGATAAACATCATAGCAACTCAATTTATCTATTTATTACATTGGAACATGAGACATTACATATTGTGTGGTTTTTTTATTATCATTGCTATTTTTTTGTTCATAATATCTTGTGTCAGCTGCATATTAAAAATTCATAGCAACCTATTAATATTTCACCACTAAAAAACAATCAATACCTGATCAACTATAGAAGTGAGGGATGTATAGACCTGGATATAAAATATGATTGCTATTAATGATTGGATATAAATGTTAATTTTCTTGTAAGTTGATCATTAGAAAAATATGTTTGTGAACAGTTTAAATATAATTAAAGTTAAGGTTTATAATGTTATCACAACCATTCGATCGAAACCAAAATCTATACAGGTGAAGAATGTGTCATGATTATCACAGATGTGATTATTTATAGAGTAATCATGCAAAAAATATTTAGCTATCACATTGTGTCAACAGGATTGGTGAAGGATGTTAATATATTTAAGCAAATAAACCAAATGACCCTCACTATGCAGGTTAGAGGTGTGTTATCATAAACTGTGCCAGAACTATAAACATAATCAATGGAAATATTTGAGTTATCAAATTGGATAGTAAGGGGTTAATCTTACCCAAACTAATGAACTGATAAACACAGAGTAGTCAACAAAATGCATGTCATTGGATTTAGAAACCCATACAATAAGTCAGTCTCAAGAATCCCAGCACTGTTAATATTATCCTGTAGCCCAAATGCAATTGAGGGAATTTCAAAATAAGACATATCCTCTAATGATGAATTTCAATTGGTCATTTCTTGAAACACTGACTGAACCTGGCTCAAAGTTAAAGTGATAATTTAATATATGTCTATCAGATAATATGAGTCAATCGAATGGGTTAATTTTAATCCCAAATTCATGCAAATTAAAAGTGGATCGCCATCAACATGTACATAGAATAGGAGAATGATCAAATAAAAAACATCAGAAGACCATATGATGTGTGCAGAGGGTTAATCATTTTCAATGACATCATATGATGGAACTAAGGAATGCTGTATTAATTATTTTCTAAGTTATAACAACAGTGTCTCTGTAAACAATAATGCCATGAACTGCATGGTTTCAACAGAGAACAGAACTGGAATAAAGAGTCAAACATCAATCAAAGTTTGACAGATGTTTATATTAAGTCTGCAGTCACCAGTGGAACTATCAGGTCACTGTGTCCAAAGCAATAAATTATCTCCTTCCAATAACACAGGTGTGTCTTGTTCTATTCAAATTTAATAGTGCATGGAAAAGATGTATGAATTATAAAGGGCCATAACTCTGTTAATATATACCGGATCAAACCCATATTCGCACTTGATCTGTATTTAGGGGTCAGAAATTCATATACCAAAATTGGTGTCGATCAGATGAAAAATGTTTGAGTCATCCTGGCTTGGATGAATTCTATTTAAAAACAAGAGTGGAAAGGGTTAACTAAACAATACCAAAATCCATACAGATGAAGAACGTGCTAAGAAAGACCTAGGTAAGAAATATGAGGCAGATCAGAAGAAAATTGTTTGACTTTGATGCATCAGATAGCATTTGTGAGCAGGGTTAATTATTTTCTAAACCGATCAACCAACAATGTCAATGACATTTTTTTTATTATTATTATAAATTTTTTTTTAAGAAATCGATTTTTTTTCTCCAATTTTTTTCTTCGAAAAAGGGTCATAACTCCTTTAAAATAAATCGGATCAAACCCATATTCGAACTCGATCTGTATTTTGGGCTGTGAAACTCACATACCAAATTTGGTTCCAATCAGATAAAAAATGTTTGAGTTATGGCAGAATGCGTGAATTCTAAGTTGAAAAAGGGCCATAACTCTGTAACAAAATCTCGGATCAAACCCAAATTCGAACTCGATCTGTATTTTGGGCTGAGAAACCCATATACAAAATTTGGTTTCGATCGGATAAAAAATGTTTGAGTTATCGCATTACTCGTAAAGTGTCTACGGACAGACGGACAGACGGACGGACAGACAGACGGACAGACAGACAGACGGACCAACGACGAGTGGTCAATCCGGGCAACGACACTATGTTTACCATACTATGGTATGGGTAAACATAAAAATGGTCAACCATGAAAAGTTATTTTTTGTCGATATTTATGTCAAGTATGTGAGAGAAAAATCCAATATTTCTGGTGGTGACAATAGTAACAATGAACCATGGTGCATCAGACATGTTAGTATTCAATGTATATAATACAGATTAGCCAATTTTATACACCAACGGCAACTTGTAAGCGATTGCAGGACACCCTGGGGCAATATTTACCATTTTCCATATTTTGGCGGCCATTTTGGCAGCCTTTTTGAGCCAAAGTAAGAATTTTGGTTCCAGTGAGTTAGAATATTCATAGGTAATGATATGTCTCACTTACATTACAAAGTTCTGTTCATTTCTTGTTGAACTATGACTAGAATCCCAATTGTGATTTTTTGTAAAATTTTATACCGCGTTCTGTAAAATCGAATTTTTGAGGGATCAGAAGGGGCTAGGACCCCAATAATTACATATTTAATTGCTCCAATGATGAGTTAATATACAAAACACAAAATAAATCGATATTACTCAACCAGTTCCAAACAGCATGAACTGATCTGGAGGATATTTGTGAAAAAACGTCATATTTTCAACTTCAGCGGCCATTTTGGTGACCATCTTGGATGGTGAGTTTCAATTTTGGCAAAAAAAAAGTGTTATTATATATATATGTGTTAGCTTCACGAAAATATATACATTTGTATACATTTTACTAGATTTTCACGCTGTAATTTTCATAAAACTGACTTAGGGTCTTGTCTGAAAAACGGCGGCCATGATGGACGCCATCTTGTCTGGAGTCTACACAGCCACTTTTTGTTCTTGTTAACATTGCTTAAAAGTTGAAGGAAATAATAAGGAACAAAATGAGTGGGGTGAAGTTAAGTCCCAGGGGGTGCAAGGGTACCCCTATTGGCTCCCGGACTGGATAGCAACTACTTCCTGTGTGTAGATAAACTCAGCCTGTGGCGATATCATCATTGCAATGCATGGAAGAATCCATATGTATGTCATGAGATTGAGTGCTCGTTTCAAAGAGAGTGGCTAAAATGCAAGCTTGGTGGTTTTTGAGGGAGGTCACTAAAAGACAAGCTTGGCGGTTTGAAAATTTTAAACGCTGTTTTCGCGTGAATAGCACCAGCCAATTACTTATATGGCCAATTTTCGTACATTAATCGACAATATTGGCAGTAGTGTCCCCGATTGGTTGGTTAATAGGGGCTGGACCTATTCCAACATAATTCACGCAAAAACAGCGTTTAAAAGGTTTTTACAAATCTCAAACAGCCAAGCTTGTCTTTTAGTCACGTGCACCTCCCTCAAAAACCGCCAAACTTGCATTTTAGCACTCTCCATTTCAAACCATATACATGGACACGCGTGTAAGCACAACCAATGTATATATGTAGCGTAATTGTATTATTTATAAGCATGTGTGCCATCTAGGCAGAGTCTGGGGAAAGAGTGGTATCATATATTGGAAATGAAAACTCATTTTCAAACTTCAAATAATATAAAGGCATAGTACATACATGTAGGTTACTAAACATTGATAGATGTGCACAATGCAACGACTATGATACATCTATAAAATTGTACTTACCAGCCAGTCATCGCTGATTCTGGTCCCAGTTTTCAAGCCGAGTTTTAATTCCATCTAAATAATGGTGTAGAAGAACATATTATGAGGGTCATCTCGTCCAAAAGTCCATAACAGATACATTTCAACTATACATGTAGAAGTATTGTTTGTAGAATATCAATGTAAACATCAAAATTATTCAAGGAATGGCATGCTCTTATGCAGGATTATTAGTAAGTTACAACTGTGTGACTCGATACCCGTTGCCATATCGGACAATAATCAAACTTGGCGTTCGCTAAACGTTCCCAAAACATAAAGCTTATCCAACTTCTGATATCACATTCTTATAGATAATATAACGAAATTATTTTGATGTTGAAAACTTGAAAGTCAATTAAATGATTGAGAACAAGTGAATGGGTTGAGTTTATGGAATGAATTCATGTCATGTTAGTCGTGTGATGAGGAAAATTCTAATTACGGTGATAAACTGTCATCGCAAAATCAACAGGATGCATGTGTCAAACCCTACATAGCATAAATCCAAAATACAAAGTTTTGCAACAATTCACAACAAAATCGCATGTCACGAGATAGACACCCACAGGCCACCATTATGTACATGTGGCCAATCTTGCGGTTGTTGAAATATTCCATTGCAATCACCATGTCAGTCAAGCATTTTAAGTGAGTCTGCCAATCTGCATAAACCCACAATGCAATTTGCCATATCAAGTACCCCGGTAACGAATATGCAATTATAAATATATATATATATATACTAGCAGGTGGACCCGACTTCGTTCGGGCTGTTTCCCCTCTGCTTTTCGGCGAATTGCGCGATTTGACCTTGAATTGTCCATTTTGAAAGTCAAGGTGAGGTGGGGTCAGAATTTGATCCGTCCAAAACACTGCCCGGACAAAAGTACCAGACAAAAGTACCCGTCGAAATCCATCCGGTTTTACCCGATTTGACCTTGAATTGATAAATTTGAAGGTCAAGGTCAGGGTCACGATTTGACCCGTCCAAAACACTCAGTGGACAAAAGTAACCCTACGTATCAAATTTCGTCGAAATCCCATCAAAATTCGCGATTTGACCTTGAATCGATCAGATTTCAAGGTCAAGGTCACGTCACACGGGCAAACGAATAGGCTTACGACACTCCCCATACGAAAGTATCCCTAGACACTAATTTTCATCGAAATCCCGTGATACTCGGGCGTTCGACCTTGAAATGACCCGATTTCAAGGTAAATGTCACGTCGCACGGGCAAATTAACAGGACCATGCCACTCCACGGCCGAAAGTATTTATATTTGCATCGATTTTTGCAATAAGTTTCTGTTATATCTATTTTGATGATCATAATACTAATAAATTGAATTGAATTCTGGACGGCGGCCATTTTGGATCGGATGGTGTGTGAATTGTATGGAAGTATGTCTTGCAACTTCCTATGTTGGTCTACAAAAATCCCAATCGGAAGAGATCGGCTCTCAATGGATTGTTATTAAACTGTTATAACAGTTTAGCTAAACTGATATCACAGTTTTGGTAATTACTGGTATAATTTCGATGACGCTATATATACGTTGCCGTATATACATCCAATCTTTGATTCGGTGGAATAAAGATATATAACTAAAACGTTCGGTAGAAGACTGCCGTTCACGGGAGCATAATAAATAAAGGACATTTTGAGCATAAAGCATACCAACAGTTCTGGGACTGGTGTTGGATCTTCCCCTACGTTAGCATCTAGCTAAGTCGTTTAAATACCAAGCTGTGTTGGACGAAATTAATCTGCTCAAATGTTATGTAATTATACAATGAACACATCATGATAGCATGGTATGACTTTGGATATGTTCAAACTACTTCATCGTGTGACGAATATCGACTAAACAAGACAGTCTATGACTGTCAAGTCGATCACCTGACAGTAAAGACTCTGAATACCACAACAGTCAGTACCTGTCAAAAATCACTTACAACAAGTACATGTAGTTAGAGGTTCTCCATTGAGCGGGGTGTCCACCTTGGAATGTATAACTTCACACCAAACTCCAACACCAAACTCCAACCCTACCCATAAACATATAACCAGATCATAGTCCTAAGTTCACGAAATTCCTTTTGCACATCACTCTTAGGTTAGACGTTTACAACTTGTACTCCAAGCTCTCAAACGTTTGTAAATTTCCAACCTAACATCCCCATACAGTTAGAATTTTTTCAAATGTGTCCATTTCGGTCGAACGATTTAACCGAAAGTACAACATATGCGACTATTGGTATAACCAAACAGTCAGTGAATGTTGAGACGCTCACTTGACCGTAAAGAGTGAGTTATATTTGACACTTCTAGTTCATGGGAAAGTTACCTTTGTTGTATACTCGACAAGGCATGGAAGAGAGTAAATCTTCAACAGACCGTTGGAACCTCTCCTGGTTAGCCAACGGACGGACCAGGCTGGCAACCTGTCAATCTGCCATATCATACAGTTCCATATACTAGTTTGTTAAATCCTATGCCATGCGCCGACAAGTGGGTCCCTATATAAGCGGGAAAAGACTAATCAAATTGTCAAATTTAGCCAGTGCCAATAATTTGGTCTACTCCACTACCCCCCCCCCCCCAAAAAAAAGCAACAATAAGAATCGAGACTCCACTTCTCCGCGCGTGGCTAAGGATAGGTATTGTTTATTGTCATTCAGTTTTGTTTGTTTTTTCTTTTCTTCGTACCATGTATATCTTGGTTGGAAGATTAAACATATCTATCTATGTAAAGAAACACAAGATCAGATTAAGCAGAAAGTCTTTAGAAACCTTACGTGTTTCTTTTATTCGCCCTACACTGGAATATGCATGGTATGCGGCTTATACGGACCCTGGCTCTTACGGACCCTGGCTCTTACGGACCCTGGCTTTTACGGACCACCGGCTCTTACGGACCCTGGCTTATACGGACCCCGGCTTATACGGACCCTCAATTTTATTGTTTATGTTTTATGTTTATTTAAATAAATTTAAATTATGATTGTCTTTTCACACATATAATATTATCTGTATTAATTGAGATTTTCGGTAATTTTTTTGGTGATTTTCAAACTTTATGAATTTTACTTATATTTATGAATTTAATATATAATTATGTATATATCTGTATTAATTGAGAATTTCGGTGACTTGAAAAAAGCATTTATTGAATCGTGTTAATTAATCTCTTCGCCGTTGTATAAACACGCGTGTGTGATCCCTTTATGTCGTTGTATAAACAGACACGCGGTGATAAATGGTCAGTGAATGGTGACAGGGCATTTATTGAATCGTGTTAATTAAAGGGGTACTGTACGCCATTTTCATTAAATTTCCGGTGACAACAACGATCTAATATCGATAATATATAGAAACATAAGTAATTTGAGTCGAAGATGTATTCTGTAAACGCTCAGGTTAATAGGCTATCTTAAAATATAATAATTTAAAAGTTAATAATTTGATATAAATTGAATTTATGACTGGAGCCATAAAATGGCGTCAATTAAATTACGAATTACCGTAATCAAAAATAGTAATTGAGGGATACTGGATTTTTAAACCGATCGCACACACGATTGCTTAAAATATTATGATGATACGGGGAGAACACTCAAGCCACTCACTGACTAGCGACGATACAATAACTTAAATGATTATATGGGACTAGTATGCATATAATATAACTTTTATTTGATTCATTTGGTTGAAAACTTTACAAAAATTACTCGACAACGACAATTTGTATTTTTGCATTCCGGTAAATTTGTCATCCGTAACATGACTTCGTACTCAACAGACTTTCAAATAATGGAAAAATTGTTACCTTATTCTCCGACTCGGAGACTATAGAAACCAACAACAACATTTGGCGTACAGTACCCCTTTAATCTCTTCGCCGTTGTATAAACACGCGTGTGTGATCCCTTTATGTCATTGTATAAACAGATATGCGATGATGAATGGTCAGTGATTGGTGATCAGGATGAATCCACTGAGTTTGATTTGTTATGAAAACATGTTAGTAAAAACACAACTGGTATATATTTTATTCAACTGATTTATTGTTGACTGGCATAATTCCACAATGTCTAACTGTGCTTCATGTGGAGATACTATTCGGCATCGTCAGGAGGTTATTGGCTGCATTGAACCTGAATGTTCCCGTTTGACGCATCGGGTTTGTGACACAGGTGAGTTATACAACAATTATCTGGCACAATCGACTCAACCATGCGGCGAAAAAGGGAAATCTACCATTCTACGTACTAGTCACCCTACTCAACGAAGAGGCAGCTGATACACCAACCAACATCAGGATGGTTTCCGAAGGGAAGATGCGTAGACGACAGGAGAGGAAAACGAGGGAGACGATCGGAAAGTTAATGACATTGTGGAGAGACTACTCGTCGATGAGGATAAGTGCCAGAAAAATACTAAAAGAAGCCGCCAAGCTGTACGCCCCAGTTTAAATAATGTTTGTCTGATGTAACTTTGTTCGATTTTGTTTATCATCATATTTTTGTTTTCTCTGTATGAATGTTGTCATAATTTAAATTTATTTAAATAAACATAAAACATAACAAATAAAATTGTGTATTTTAATTGAGGTCCGTATGAGCCAAGGTCCGTATAAGCCGGGGGTCCGTATGAGCCAGGGTCCGTATGAGCCGGAGGTCCGTATGAGCCAGGGTCCGTAAGAACCAGGGTCCGTATCAGCCGGCATTCGTTACAACTCGTTCCATTTCGTGCCTAATATCATCAATGCGATCGCTCATATATTTCGAATGTTATCCCAAACAGGTGATGCATATGAATGCCGGAAATATATGAGCGATCGCATTGATGATATTAGGCACGAAATGGAACGAGTTGTAACTGGGGCAACTAGAAGTAAAACGCGAAACTTATAGTTTTATAAAATGGCTAACAAGACCACCCTTCTTATTTGTCGCTCCTGGTATCACAAGCAAATCATTCTTAAAACAGATATGCCATGAGAAATGTATCGCTACAAATCCCACATTATGACAGTAACTTATACCGTAATTCATTCTTCAATCAATCAATCAATTTATTGGTATATACTCGTCGTCGTTTTGACATATAGAGCAGGGGGGGGGGGGGGGGGGGGGGGGTCAAAGCCACCAACAAGTAATTTTTTCCGCAACTAAAAAAAAAAAAATCCTGCTTGTTTTTTAGTGTTTTGGCAATTAGTTGGGCTTCAAAACCACTTTGAATGAGAGAAATAATGTTTTAGTGTTAAAATGGGGTGGGTGTCAAAAAATGGTCGGAAAAAACTGCCGAAAACGGAAAAATATTTGGCGGTGGGGGTGGTATTGTCAATACCGAGGAATTTTGGACGGGTAAACTCTTCTCTAATACACATATAACAAGACCGTCAATGACTGTGGAGACGATCACCAGACTGTAAAGACTGAGAAGACTGGGACTACTCGGAAGATCATAAGAGGAGATGGCTCCATATAAGCGCCTGGCGCTTGATGTCAAATCCTCTTCTCTCTCAGACTTATCATACTTACATATATATATATATTAACATCATTTTGTAAATTGTTGTATAAATCTGGGATACTAAATAAATAATGTTTACACCAAGATCATAAGAGTTAGTACTTGTCAAAATCACTTTAAAACAAGTAGTCCTACAGAGGGACGTAGCCTAGAGAGTCTCCGTTGAGCAGTTGGGAGTCCACCTTGAAATTTGGTCCTGATCACCCCACCCCATAGCCCATAGTCTGCTCCATCCCGACTGAAGCAAACACACTCCCAATTTCGTAACATTCCTTTGCACATGTTGGAATTTTACAACTGATACCTCAAGCTTTCCAACCTGACATGCCCCCCTTTTTTAATGGTGAACCCCATTCAAACAAATTTTTATCCCAACTCTCCATAGGCAATATACTTAAAATGCCATTTCTTGATTGGTCGAACCCATTTTAACAAATCTGTAACCCAGTCCCAAGTAGCATAAGGACCCTCCATACTAGTTACTACATATAAGCTAAATAGGACTGATGGCTCTTGAGGAGGAGCCATTTTAAGAATTACTATGGGGGAAGAGTTGTGTCCTTGGTCGCACCCCTATTTGACCTGGTGAACCCATTTCAACAGATCTGAATCCCAGTCACCCAAGGACTCTCTGTACCAAAATGTATGCTAAATATGCCAAATGGTTCTTGAGAAGATGTTTTAAAAATAACTAATGAGGGAAAGAATTGTGCCCGTGGCTCTGACCCTATTTTGACCCAGTGATCCAATTCTGAATCAAATCTGAATCCTTGTCACCCATTCCAAATATAAGCTGAATAGGCCTGATGGTTCTTGATAGGAAGACATTTTAAGAATTACAATGGATGGAACAGTTATGTCCCTGGCTCCGCCCTTATTTGCCCAGGTGACCTCATTTTAACACATCTGTATCCCTGTCACCCAAGGACCTTCCATACCAATTATAAGCTAAATAGCACCGACGATTCTTGAGAAGATGTTTTAAGAATAACTATGGATGGAAAGAGTTAGGTCCCTAACTATGCCACTATTTTGACCATGTGACCCCCATTTGAACAGAACTGAATCCCAGCCACCTAGGGACCATTCACACAAAATATGACTAAATTCTTCATTCAGGTAAGCTAAGAAAAATGCCTCCTTCTTTCTCATCCAGTTTCCCATATGTATTTGCCTGAGAAAACAGGTATTTAGTTTTACTGGCCTAACTGTCAGATTCATCATTCACAACTTGCCCTTTGGAGTTTGTTATCATAAGCTATGGGTCATTTATATAAACTCTTTAACAGGCAAAGAATTTTAGGCTATTAATCAAAGGAGCTGTCATTCCAATCATATTTTGTTAACACTGCCATTTCATTTATTACTTTATAATCAATGTGACTTATATATGGTGTTAAGTAAACATTCTGTGATTGCAGACACCTTCCTCGTATCTCATCGAGCTCTGAGTATTTGCTAGCTGTTTGCATGTTCTTGATTTTAGACTGATTTCAACCATATTTGGTTGAGTCACCCTGGTGGATGTTATAATGGTGTTATTTTTTTTTTTTAATTGAGCAGGAAATTAATCTCAATTAAATCTCAAAATTGTTTTTATTTTTCAAATCAATTTTCTTTTTTAAAGAGTTGTGTCCCTGGCTCTGCCCCTATTTGACCCAGTCACCCCATTTGAACAAATCTGAACCCCAGTCACCCAAGAACCCTCCATACCAAATATAAGCTAAATCGGCCCTATGGTTCCTGAGAAGAAGTCATTCTAAGAATTACTATGGAGGAATATAGTTATCGCCCTGCTTTCGCAACTATTTGACCCAGTGACCTCATTTGAACAAATCTGAAAGTGAGTCACCTCGGGAACATCCGCACCAAATATGAACCAATTCGGTCTTATGGTTCTGAAGAATAAGAGGTTTAAAGAATTGTTGACGGATGGACGGACGACGGACGAGGAGTGATGACTATATAGCTCCACCGGAGACTTCGTCTCAGGTGAGCTAAAAATTATAGTCAGAAATAGTAACGCGCTCAAGATCATATATTATTACATATATATCAACGTAATTCGCATGATCGCACCAGTTTCCAGGCGTGTGATAATTCTCAGAATCGCACTAGTGCAATCTGTCGACGGAACTATTTCATTCAGTGTTGTTAGACTGGTTCTCGCCATTACTATTTTTACTTTTTCAATCACGACAATAAAGAAACACAATAAGCGATCAATCTATGAGATGATTCATTCAAGTAGTTTCATTTCAAGAATATGTTTGTTGAGGCACAGAATTTAATTTCAAACCCATCATTAAAGATGGATCAAGGTCACTCGCAGATAGACGGGCTCCCTGTCTGATTGTTGCGTTAACCCTAAACTGCCGTTAAAACCCAATTAAATTCACATTTTCTGTACCGGAGATGTACGATTGTGATTCAACTTACTGTGATACGAAGATATGTAATAACGAGAGGCCGATCACGATCGGCAGATGTTAACCCATCCCTTGGCAATAAACATTTACTATGATCGGAATCATAAATGAGAGTTTTGGTGTTGAATTATAGAGTATACTGTTATGTACTATTATACATGTCAATTATCTCATCTTCTTGGGAGAATATTGACCTTGACTCGATATAATTTTTTCCCCTGATACCTAACCCGTGGTTGTTTTTAACAGAGGTTCTTGGTCAGCAACAAATTGTGTGCTCCAAATTGGTCAATATCTAAGTTTTTTTGAATACACAGTAAAAGAGAATAGGAATTTGACTACTGATTTTCTTATAATATGTTGACATAATGGAGCATACTCTATCAATTATTTATGTCTGTTATGGTGAATTTATGTTTCCTTGTGCTACAGAGCAGATTGATGTCAGGTGGTGATAATTGTTGCGTCAGTCACAGAAAAGTACATGTTATTGTTGCCACAACTTTATAAAAGGTTATATATTTATAACCTCCCACAATCTTCCTCTCTAGGGTATATACTATCACCATGTGGAGGAAACTGTGGGGGCCAACTTCTAATTAGTAGTATAAGGGTCCTCAAAATTGTTGCGTCAGTCACGTGTTACGTCAGTTACACCATGTTGCGTCAGTCACAAACATAAAGTCATTAGAATATTATGAATTTCAATAGGCTGTGTGTCAATTTAAGGGAAAATCATTTGTCAGGCACCATGCAAATTATAGTAATAATAATCGTAATATGGTTTAAAGAAAAGAATATTATTTTGAAATTAGAAAAAAACAATGCTATTAATTTCTTTACTTTAATACTGAATTTATGAGACTCCCAATAATCCAATACTACTACAGCATAAAATCCAATATGTATCAGTGAATAAAACACTTCAACTTGAATTATAGAGTATACTGTTATGTACTATTATAGACAAATGTACATTATGACACAAATTATTGGAATTTATGGGTCACTAGCATTCATATAAGAGAATGCACTGGTACAGGATCTGTAATGCTAAACCACCACAGCCTTGGGTTAAATGTGAAAGGTGTGACCTGGACATGGAATACTTGGGTTAAGAGAATCCAATTTAAGTTTACAATAATAATGTGTCAAATTTTACCAACAATATAGTATACAGATAAGCCACCTCACTGCTGACCCATTAATATCAATTATATAGCAGAGCTGTCAACAAATCACAGGAATTGTTTCTGTTGAACACTGACCTCTCTATTAAACCAATAAGAACTAGAGGTCAGATTCCATGGAATCAGATATACTTCCATGGTATCCCATCCCATCCCATGTGAGTGCTATGCGTATATGTGTGTTCCTCTTCATGCGAATACGTATTGGTGCCTTATGATCCGATGGTGCACTTGCATTAACATTTCTAAATTTAATATATATTTTGGGACTTCTGTTTGTCTGTTTGTTTGTCTGTTAGCTATGACCGGGAAAACTGCTGGACGGATTTTGACAAAATTTGATAAATATGGGTTATTTTGTCCAGGGAGTGTTTTGGACGGGTCAAATCGTGACCCCGACCTGACATTGACCTTCAAAAGGGTCAATCCAAGGTCAAATCTGGTAAAATAGACGGATTTCAACGAAATTTGATACCTATGGGTACTTTTGTCCGGGGAGTCTTTTGTGTGGGTCAAATCGTGACCCCGACCTGACATTGACCTTCGAAATGGTCAGTTCAAGGTCAAATCGAGTAAAACGAACGGATTTCGACGACAGTTGATACCTAGGGATACTTTTGTCCGGGGAGTGTTTTGGACAGGTCAAATCGTGACAATAGGTTAATTTTATAGTAGAGCGGGCATACCTATATAGTATATCGGTGAGCATGTTCATGCATTTGCCTTGCTTCTTGACAAGTCCGTTTGAATTTGCGTCATGAAGAGAGGGTTTGAATTTGAGTAATATATATCACCCGTTACAACGGTATACACTACCAGCGTTAAACCGTCCAATCTAAATCTTTAACAAGACAGTCAATGACTGTGGGGTCGCTCACCAGACTGCAAAGACTGATAAGACTGGGACTCTGGAGACCAAAACAGTCAGCACTTTTCATAATCACTTTAAAAGAAGTAGATTTAAACAGGATATGTGGCTAGAGAGACTGTAAGTATGTAGATTGGTGAAAATCCACCTTGAAATTGCCAACTGTACACTACTGATCACCTTAAGAATTACTATAGAGACATATAGTTATGTCCCTGGTCCCACCCTATTTAACCTGGTGACCCCATCTGAATAAATTAGAATCCCAGACACCAAAGAACCCTTCATACATATCATAAATATCAGTAAAATAGACCTGATGGTCCTTGTGAAGGAAGCATATTAAGAGGGAAAATGTCCTTCGCTTGGCCCCTATTTGACCAGGTGACCCCATTTAAAAACAAATCTGAATTGCAGTCAAGGAAGAACATTCCTTTCTATATAAGCCAAATAGTTCTTGCAAAACATATTTTAAGAATTACTATGTAGTGAAATAGTTAAGTCTCTTGCTCTGCCCTTATTTGACTTTGTGATCCCATTTTCACAAATCTGATAAGGATAAGATTTAAGTTCCCCAGTTGAAGTTGGTGATATTCACCCATTGGGCACCTCATTTATGAATTTTATCTTCTGCAAGTTAGGGGATATAGAAACTTCCTAGAAGGGAAATTTAACTAACAACAATGTAAATTTGATACTGTAGATACTTCCCAGAAGATGAGGCCTAAGCAGAATGAGGTCTCCAGAAGGTGAATTTGGTGATGCTAGCCCGCTGTGTGGGATAGCATCACAAAAAGCGTGTCTGTTCCTACATTGTGCATGCCTGGCCTCAAGCAACACAATGTATTATACAATCAAGCCTTGAAATAGTGTGAAAGTGTGTCTGTCGTTTGCAGAATGAGGTCCCCAGAGGGTGAATTTAGTGATGCTATCCCGCACAGCGGGCTAGCATCACTAAATTCACCCTCTGGGGACCTCATTCTGCTAGGGCCCCCAACTGCTATGGCAGACCTAGGATAAGATTGAAGTTCCCCAGTTGAAGTTGGTGATGTTCACCCATTGGGCACCTCAATTATGAATTTATCTTCTGCAAATTAGGGGATATAGAAACTTCCTAGAAGGGAAATGTAACTAACAACAATGTTAATTTGATACTATAGATACTTCCCAGAAGATGAGGCCTAAGCAGAATGAGGTCTCCAGAGGGTGAATTTGGTGATGCTAGGCCGCTGTGTGGGATAGCATCACTAAATTCACCCTCTGGGGACCTCATTCTGCAAATGACATTAGTCCTGATATGAACAATACATGAGAGATTGGGAATTAATGACATCTAGCAAATCTGCAGGAATGTTTATAAACATATCAAGATTGACATGATTGTGTCGGCATACCCAGCATATATACAGTTACAGCCAAAGTAAATGCTTCTTATTAATGATTCTGTCAAGAATTTGAGTAAATTTTATTTTTGAGACCAGGCCAGGGTGGCAGAAGCAGTGCACTTGAATGAAGGGCCAGGGGCCACAACCTACAGACATGTAATGGCATTAGTTTTTCAATTATAAAAAAATGTTAAACAATATATATATATAATTGACCATGGAGTTAAATACACTTTTTTTCTCTTTTTTTTTTAAATATTCTAATAAAAAAAATAATTCCACAGTTTTTTTTAAATATTCTTTTATTTTTTAATATATCATTTCTTTTCTATTCTTTTCTTTTTTGGTTAAAGAGTTTAATCTGAATTTTTTTTCTTCTGAGTTATGTCCCTGGCCCCACCCACATTTGACCCAGTGACCTCATTTGAACAAATCTGAACCCCAGTCAACCAATGATCCTTCATACCAAATATGAACCCATTTGGCCTGATGGTATTCGAGAAGAAGATGTTTAAAAGAATTACTATGGAGGGAAAGAGTTATGGCCCTGGTTTCTCAACTAATCAACATGGTGACCTCATTTGAACAAATCTGGATGTGAGTCACCTAGGGAACATCCACACCAAATATGAACCCATTAGGCCTTATGGTTCTGGAAAAGAAGTCGTTATAAGAATTACTATGAAGGAATAGAGTTGTGGCCCTGCTTTCGCAACTATTTGACCCAGTGACCTCATTTGAACAAACCTGAATGAGAGTCACCTAGGGAACATCCACACCAAATATGAACCAATTCGGCATTACGGTTTCAGAGGAGAAGCTGTTCAAAGAATTGTTGACGGACGGACGGATGGACGGACGGATGGACGGACGGATGGACGGACGGACGACGGACGAGGAGTGATGACTATAGCTCCACCGGAGACTTCGTCTCAGGTGAGCTAAAAAGCGTACTAATATTGCGTTTAGATACTACTTAACACATCCACTCGTCGAAAAGTTTTTATCTCAATATCTGATTTTCGGAGTAATTTTCCCCATTTGATCTTCGGTGGAATTTGCCAAATCTGAACCCACCCGACACAAACACTCCCTTGAGCAGGTTGCGTTTATAGTAGAGCGGTCAAATTTTGTAGGCGTACCTACATTATACCGGCTTACATGCTCCTGCGTGAAACTCGCTCCTACATTAGCCCGTTTGAATTTGGGGCTAAAAATCGGCTCGTGATAGACTACATAAGTGTACATATTTATGATATATAGCGTTGTCACGAGTAAACCATTCCATCTGAAAATTAGAAAATTGCGCTCTAGATGCGAGTGAACACTAGCCATCAGATGTACTCGTCAAAAAAAATTATCTCGATGTTTGAATTCCCCCCCCCCCCCCTTTGCAATTTTCGTGGAATTTTCCTAAAGTCTCAACCCACCCTGACACGCATTCTCCGTTGGGCATGTTACATTTATAGTATAGCCGTCAAACTTCTGGCATGTACATAAAGTATGTCAACGTACTTGCTACGACATTATCTTGCTCTTTAAGCAGCCGGTTTGGATTTGGCGGGACAAATAGTTGCAATATTTCCGTACCCCGTAATGCGGAAAGTCCTGGGTAAAGACATTTTTAAGCGGTATATTCGAGTCCGAATCTCTCGTCCAATTCGGAATATGCAATAAAAAATTTAGAGCTCTGTAATGAAAAATAATCGCAAAAGGGCCATAACTCCGCCAAGAAACATTGGGCGGAAATCCGGATACCATTATATCTATAAAAAAAACAAAAAAACCTTGGTTTATTCATCCTGGTGTATAGTGTGTCCCTATTTATGGGCGGTAACTCTTCAGGGAAAGCGCGGACACAAGTTTTTATGTCCGTGGGCAGTAGTGCATATCGAGATGTGCATACGGTCTAATTTTCGATGCTCTGCTTCTTATAATTTCGAGATAATAAAATGACATTTTTTCAAGTAAAGGGAGATAACTCCTCGGTGAAAGCGCGGACAAAATCGTTATGGGCCATTGGCATAGAACTCATGTACCCCAACCTACTTACCAAGTTTTAGTGTCCTACTTCTTGTACTTTTCGAGTAATAGTGATTACAAAAGTGTCAATTATAATAATAATAATAACAATGAAAAATAATCGCAAAAGGGCCATAACTCCGCCAAGAAACATTGGGCGGAAATCCTGATACCACTATTAGTAAACCTTCGATGCCTACATTCGCTAGAGATTTCGCGTTCCTACTGCAATCAGTTTCTGAGTATTTCGAAATAAACGGAAAACGACCTCAGTGGAAAAACAATATACTTCCTTGGAAGTATAATTATAATGACCTCAGACCATCTGAAGATATAACTCTGTAGCACAGATGTCCAAGTCTACTGTTAATATCATGTGATGTTTATTGTTGAATCTTTATTATAAATTAGATACCATAGCTTTCTTTATCAGATTATTTGCACATTGGCATAAGAGACATCAGAAAATAATATAGCCTTATCAATAGCTAAGTAGTCCAAATGCATGGGATGGAATTGATGAATTGGATTTAATGTTGCTCCAAACAGATTTACCCGTACATAACACAATATTTTGGACCGAATTAAACAAATTTGGGGTGGTGATTCGGAGTACCATTGGCAGAGTTATAATGGTGATAGTTTTTCAAATTTTTTTAACTTAAAAAAAAATAGTTTTTAATTATTTAAAAAAATTAAAGGGACACATTGGGAACCTTTTTTATCAACTTGTATCATAATCATTAATATCTAAATGAAAACAAATGAAAGAGTCAATGACATTTTTTTATTATTATTATAAAAGTTAACGAGAGGCCGATCACGATCGGCAGATGTTTAACCCATATCTTGGCGATACCGATTAGCTATTTTAATAGATTCTTACACCAACCTTTTCATGAGTGCAAAAGAATCAACAATTCACACCTTATTATTGAGGTCACAAGTGGAATCAGACTTACTGGACACCTTGCTCACATATGCACAATAGGAACATGGATGTGGCATTCGATTTCAACCAGATATGTCTTATAGAGTGATAAAGCTAATTAAGCTAAATCCATAGTCAGAAAGATGCACCATAGCTGTTTGTATTATGTTTTTTGTTAGTTGCATATTAAAAATTCATGGGATCATTTAGATGGGAGAAAAGGGTTAATATTTCCCATTTAAAAAGTCAATACATGAACAACTGTACAAGTGAGGGATGTATAGACCTGGATATAAAATTATTGATAATAATTGGATATAAAATATTTTAATGCTGATTTTTTAGAAAGCTAGAGGTATATGTACTAGTATGAGATTGGTCAGATTGAAAATAAGATTCATTACATTGGATAGCATACTGATTGACCATGGATTGGAATGGGTAGGGTTAATTTTCTTCTAAGCTGGACATTGGAAAGATGTAATGTATGTAAACAGCGCAAATATAATTAAAGTTATGGTTAATATCTTCAAACCAATCGATCCCAAAATCTATACAAGTGAAGAATGCATCATCATTAACATGGATGCAATTATATATAGTGATCATGTGAAGAATATCTAGTTACTAGTATCACATTGTGTCAACAGGATTGGTGGAGATGTTAATATCTTTAAGCAAATAAACCAAATGACCCTCACTATGCAGGTTAGGGGTGTGTTATCATAAACTATGCCAAGAACTATAAACATAATAAATGGAAATATTTGAGTTATGAAATCGGATAGAATGGGGTTAATCTTATCCAAACTAATGAACTGATAAACATAAAAAATTCTATAAAAACATGTCATTGGATTTAGTAAAACCCATACAATAAGCCAGTCCCTAACGTCATGAACCTATTACAACAAGTATATAGACAGCAGACACCTATGTGGAAGTTAATGCCCTCTGGCCATCACTGTCATTTCATTTTATTTATGCAGTAGGGTGAGGCTTGAGATCAGATTATAGGAATGTGAGACTTAAATAAACAAACACTGCACACAACCCAGATGCTTACAGGCTTCTCCAGAGTACAGCTCAATTATTCACTTAGTGTTATTTGTCTGTCTCCAACTAGCATAGGCTAAAGATTATCATGTGAAATGACATAAAGATGGAATGTTATCATTATATTTCTTATAGAGTTGTCCACCACCAATGGCTTTGTGCTTACAGGTATATGTAAAACAAATGTAGTTTCAACTTTACATATTGGATACTCACATGATAATTTATTGATAGCATTATATTAAATGCAACTATTACAATAAGATCTTCATACAGGACATCACATCTAATTAATGTACATGTATACAACTATCAAATGGTGTTCATTGAATAACCCTGGTTCAAGAGTATAAGGGTTAATTAATCAAAACCAAAATTCATACAGATGAAGAGAGTGCTAAGAAAAACCTAGGTAGCTTACAAAATATGAGGTAAATAAGAAGAAACGTATTTTATTTATTGCTTTGGATGGCATGTTTGTGAAAGGGTTAATTATTTTCTAAACCAATCAACCAATCGATACCAAAAAATATGCAGGTGAGCCATGTGTCATCATAAACCTGCATATAAAATATGAACACAATCGGACAAAAAATACATGAGTTATGGCATCGGATAGGTATGGCCAGGTATGGATGGAAAGTGTTAATAATTTCTAAACCGATCAACCGATCGATACCAAAAATATATACAGGTGAGGAGTGTGTCATCATAAACATGCACATAAAATTTGAACACGATCCGATAAAAAATATTCGAGTAAATGAATCGGATAGCAAGTGTCTACGGACAGACGGACAGACAGACGGGCGGACAGACGGACGGACGAACGACGGATGGTTGATCCGGACGCCGGCATTATGTGTTAGTTGTTTTTATTTTATTTTTTTCGTAAAAGAGTCATAACTCTGTAACAAAATCTCGGATCAAACCCAAATTCGAACTCGATCTGTATTGACTGAGAAACTTATATAAAAAATTTGGTTTCGATCGGATTGAAAATGTTTGAGTTATCGCATTACTCGTAAAGTGTCTACGGACAGACAGACATACAGACGGACAGACAGACAGACGGACGAACGACGAGTGGTCAATCCGGGCAACGACACTATGTTTACCATACTATGGTATGGGTAAACATAAAAATGGATCAAACCCAAATTCGAACTCTATCTGTATTTTGGGCTGAGAAACTCACATACCAAATTTACATACATCTCAATAAAATGAGACATATCAGATGAAAGGTATTTCTACTAAGTATCAGGAATGTTGAGAAGGGTTCATTTTAACTACAAAAGTCCATACCGTACAAGTGAAGGGGATATAATAGGAGAATGACTACATGAAAAATATATAAAAGCATAAAATTGATGACCAGGGATAACAATTTTAACTCTATAAAATTAGGGGACTGTACCAGGTATGTCACTTGAATACTGCATTGATAGGCTAAACCAGAGAGCTATGTGGGAGTCCTGAGCAAACAGGGTCCACACACTATGGAAATGCAATAAACAACAGCTGGCTAGCAGCAGTGATTATCAGATTTCATTATCAATAATTAGGAGATAAACATACCCTGTTGAGTTGTACATTCTGGGATTCGAGCATGAAAACAGTTTGTGAACGAGCCGCGGCTTGCCGGCGAGTTCACAAACTGTTTTCATGCTCGAATCCCAGAATGTACAACGAAACAGGGTACGTTTATCTCCATTGTAATTCAATCTAGCAAGGAATTTTAAAAAAAATGTATAAAAAGTATCATTTAGTCATTTTCATGACACGAATCGAGTCTTTCATTTTGCCGTTGTCACCGTGCACAAATTGTTGGGTTTGTTCATTGCGTTACTCGGAACACTGCTCCGTAACCATTTCCTGTGGGGCGGGTTGGCTCGTTTCGCTAATCCGTTCTGCGCCGATGAAATTGTACCGTGTCACATTTAGATTTGATGCACGCTGAAGCAGCCGATGGACGGTATCTATAGACAACAACGCGCGGGTGTGCTCGTTTCGCTACTCGTTCTGCGCCGATGAAATTTGACCTTGCTACATTCAGATTTTATGCACGCTGAAGCCGCCGATGTCGGTGAATCGAAAACTAAAGTTATCCGCTCTCGGCCAACCAGAATGCTTGTTTTTAGTGACAAATACTCAATTGAATTACAATAAAGGTTAACTCTAGTCTCTTTCTCACTGATATCACAGTTAATTAATTGTAAGCTCCTTCTGGTTATATATTGTAAGCAAATCTCAAATCTGTTCAATTCTTAGTTAAAACGAGGCCAGAAATCTGGTATAAACAAGACAGTCAAAGACTGTGGGGTAGCTCACCAGACTGCAAAGACTGATAAGTCTGTACTTTGGAGACCACAACAGTCAGAACTTTTCATAATCACTTTAAAAGAAGTAGATCTAAACAGGATATGTGGCTAGAGAGGCTTCATGAATGTAGATCAATGAATATCAAAATACCAAATCTACCAAATCTACCTTGAAATTAACAAATCTAACTTGAAATTACCAACTGTACACTAGTAATCACCCCCTCCTCCAGCTCAAGAAGTCCCCTCTCGCCCGGGCTCCAGACTCCCAAGTCTTAGGTTGAAATTTCACAACCGACATCTCAAACTTTCTCAATTGTAGGAAATTTTCAATCTCACAAGTACTTTATATAAAACCATTTAGACATGTTTAAAGCCCAATTATCCATGGACCCAAAAACACTATATGTATGTCAGATTAATCAGTCAGGTAGTTCCAAGGTAGACGTTTTAATGAATTTTTTATTTTAATGATTTTTTAGACACACAAGTCTTAAGTCCCCATAGTCCCGTCATTTCTTAACAGGTTGACCTCATGTTAACAGATCTGAATCTCAGTCACTAAAGGATCCTCCATACTATATGGTGCAACCTCTGTTGAGAAGACATTATTACTATAGAGACATACAGTTATGTCCCTGGTCCCACCCTATTTAACCTGGTGACCCCATCTGCATAAATTTGAATCCCAAACACCAAATAACCCTTCATACTAAATATCAGTAAAATAAACCTGACGGTCCGTGTAAAGGGAGCATATTAAGAGGAAAACTTCCTTTGCTTGGCCCCTATTTGACCAGGTGACCCCATTTGAACAAATCTGAACCACAGTCACCAAAGGACCTTTCATACCAAATATGAACCCATTCAAACTGATGGTACACAAGAAGTCGTTTTTAAGAATTACTATGGATGGCAAGAGTTATGGCCCTGGCTTCACAACCATTTGACAGAGTGACCTCATTCGAACAAATCTGAATGTGAGTCACCTAGGGAACATCCACACCAAATATGAAACCATTCAGTCTTATGATCTAGAGAAGATGTTCAAAGAATTGTTGGCAGATGGATGGACGGACATACAGATGAACAGGTGACAGATGAGAAGTGATGACTATAGCTTCTTCTCATGTGAGCTTCAAATTTACATTTCATTGAACAAATATGTCAGTCACACACCCCCCAACACTGTGGGGACATCCCTGTGAGAATATGACATACAACATTTATTTGAATGCCAGACTACATTAGCTTAACAAAATTCCCATGACCTTGAGAGCAAGTGCATTCTCTGAGAATTATATTCCATTCATGAAACCATCAGCTACCAGTATCTTGAGGAGAGGTGTTGACATAGATACTTAGGTTTTAACGACTGCACACACAGCTTTGTGATACTCCTACAGCTGTGATCAAAACAAGGATTTTAATGGGGTGAGCAAGGAAGAGATAATATGGTATGGTGTGGTGTGGCAGGGACAGGAGGTGGGGTGGGGGAGGGTGGGTTGGGTAGCTGTGTTATGTCTAAAAAAATCAAAGGTCAAAATGCAAAAATGTTATTTTTTTTAGAGTTATGTCGCTGGCTCTGCCCATATTTGACCCAGTGATCCCATTTGAACAAATCTGAACCCCAGTCATCCAAGGTCTCTCTGTACCAAATATAAGCTAAGTCGGCCCAATATTTTTTTTAGAAGAAGTTATTGTAAGAATTACTATGAGTTATGGCACTGGTTTCGCAACTATTTGACCCAGTGACCTCGTTTGAACAAATCTGAATGAGAGTCACCTAGGGAACATCCACACCAAATAGGAACCAATTCGGTCTTACAGTTTCAGAGGAGAAGATGTTCAAAGAATTGTTGACGGATGGACGGACGGATGGACGGACGACGGACGAGGAGTGATGACTATAGCTCCACCGGAGACTTCGTCTTAGGTGAGCTAAAAACAGGATCTGACCCATATTCAAACTCGATCTGTATTTTGAGTTGACAAACTCACATAACAAATTTGGTTCCTATCAGATGAAAACTGGTAGATTTATCGAAGCATGCATGAATTCTATGGCAAATGGCCATACAAATAACCTGATCAAACCCATATTCGAACTCGAACTGTATTTTAGGTGGAGAAACTGACATACCAAATTTGGTTCTGATCAGTTCTGATCAGATAATTTTTTCTTAGTTATCATATAATTAGTAAATTCTAAGTCGAAAAAGGGCCATAACTCCGTAAAACAAGACAGTCAAAGACTGTGGGGTAGCTCACCAGACTGCAAAGACTGATAAGACTGGGACTTTGGAGACCATAACAGTTAGAACTTTTCATAATCACTTTAAAAAGGTAGATCTAAACAGGATATGTAGATAGAGAGGCTTCATGTACCAACTGTACGCTACTGATCACCCCCTCCTCCAGCTCATGTCCCTTCCCGACCAGGCTCCAGACTCCCAAGTCTTAGATTGGCAACTGTCATCTCAAACTTTCTCTATTGTTGGAAATTTCCAATCTCACAAGCACCTTTTTATAAAACTATTTAGACATGTTTGAAGCCCAATTATCCATGGACCCAAAAACAGCATATATGTATGTCAGATTAATCAGTCAAGTAGTTCCAAGGTAGATGTTTTAATGAATTTTGTATTTTAATGATTTTATTAGACACAAAAGTCCCCATAGCCCCGTCATTTCTTAACAGGTTGCCTTATGTTAACAAATCTGAATCTCAGTCACTAAAGGATCCTCCATACTATATGTAAGCTAAATAGTCCAACCTCTCTTGAGAAGACATTTTAAGTATTACTATAGAGGCATACGGTTATGTCTCGGGTCCCACCCTATATCTGATGGTAGATGAGAAGAAGTCGTTTTTAAGAATTACCATGGAGGGCAAGAGTTATGGCCCTGGCTTCACAACCATTTGAAAGAGTGACCTCATTTGAACAAATCTGAATATGAATCACCTAGGGAAAATCCACACCAAATATGAACCCATTCAGTCTTATGATCTAGAGAAGATGTTACAGAATTTTTGACAGATTGATGGACGGACAGAAAGATGAACAGGTGACAGATGAGAAGTGATGACTATAGCTTCGTCTCTGGTGAGCTCAAAAATTACATTTCATTGAACAAATCTGTAAATCACCTCCCCAACACTGTGGGGACATCCCTGCAAGAATATGACATTATCTTATTATACCAGTAGCGTACAGCATAAATACAGGTAGTATGGGTGGGGGTCTCTGCCCCTATTTGAACAAACATGAATCCCCATCTCTGATATCTATTCATCTTATAATTATAAACGTTCGCTTTTAAGAGTTGAAGTTAATTGATTTTCCAAAAAGGCCCCCATTGGAACAGATCTAAACATGCCACACAAGGACCCTGCATACACAAATATAAGCTAAATAGACTTGATGGTTCTTGAGTAGTAATAGTTGTTAGAATTACTATGGAGGGAAAACGTTATGGCCCTGGCACCCCTCCTATTTGACCTGGTGAACTTATTTGAACAAATCTGAATGTGAGTCACATACAGGTAGGGAATTCATATAGATCTCGAGAAGAAAACAATTGTTGATGGATGGATGGACAGAACAATGGATGGAAGGACACTCCGACAGACCAACATATTTAATCCAATATACCCCCACATTTTTTTGTCCATAATAAGGTATAATGAGGTCACATCGCTAAGTGGTTAAGAAAATAATATTGGAACAGCCAAGCGTGAATTTAGTGTGTCTGAGGTCCCAAAAGGGTGAATGTAGTGATGCTATTCTGTAAGGTAGGCTAGCATCACCAAATTCACCATCTGGGAACCCAATTTTACTTAGTCCTCAACTGCTATGGGAGACATAGGGACAGAGAGAAGTTCTCCAGCTGAAGTTGGTGACATTACTGACATATGACAGTATGCGCACCCATTTAACACCTCAATTATGCATTTTAAAATCTGAACAGAAGGGAAAAGAGCTGCTAAAAATGTCAATTTGAGACTCTAGATACTTCCCAGAAGATGAAGCCTAAGCAGAATAAGGTCCTCATTGGATGTATTTGGCGATGCTAGCCTCTGGGAACCTCATTCTACAAATGCCAGACACACTTAAAGCTCTGAGAAAATGAATTTAATCTGATATTAATGACCATTGTATTGTAAACAATGATGGTGCTACTGACAACTTCAGAAAACAAATGTATAACACCATTAATCTCATTTAAATTATGATGGTGCTACTGACAACTTCAGAAAACAAATGTATAACACCATTAATCTCATTTAAATTATGAATGACATGAATACACTCCCTGGGGACTCTGCCTATAGCTACAGAAGTTCTCTTATCTATCTATCTGGCCCTGATTATAACAACATGTGTCATGTCTGTCAGTTCAGAGCAGAGTTGGCTTGTAATGGGAATGCACAGATACTAGTATTAAAAGGAATTTACTGAACATCTGTCTGTTCATCTTTTCTCCCAAACCCCTGATTTCAACCAAATTTAGTGGGGAGACTAGAGGTACATACCCCCCCCCCCCGAAGATGTAATGTCATAAGTTCTTCAAAATTTTAATTAAATGTTTTTTTATTTTATTTAAATAAAAAATATTTTATTTAATAAAAAAAAATATTTATTAAAAATAAAATATATATAATATTTATTTTTTTTGGTTAAATTGAGCAATAAGTTAAATCTAAAAAAAAACTATTTCTTCAGATTTATGTCCATAGCCCCACCCACATTTGACCCAATGACCTCATTTGAACAAATCTGAACCACAGTCACCCAAGGTACCCTCATACCAAATATGAATCGAATCGGCCCGACAACTTCAGAAAAGAAGTCGTTTTAAGAATTACTATGTGGAAAAATAGTTATGGTCCTGACATCAAAACTATTTGACTTGGTGACCTCATTTGAACACATCTGAATAAGAGTCACCTAGGGAACATCCACACCATATATAAACCCAATCGGTCTGATGGTTTCAGAGGAGAAGATGTTTAAAGAATTGCTAAAAAGCTCCGATCAAATCCATATTCGAACTCGATATGTATTTTGGGCCGAGAAACTCACATACCAAATTTGGTTCCGATCAGATAGAAAATATTTCAGTTATCGCACCATGCGATTTGTTGGCGGAAAGCGATACCTCTCGTGCGGGACTGCGTCCCGCACGAGAGGTATCGCTCAGCCAACAAATCTCGTGCGATAATTTCGTCAAAATCCAGACACTCATGCGGTTCTATCTATTTTTATATATCCATGTTTGTAATTATACAATATAAATTATAATTGGTTTCGCGAATGACCAACTCAGAATTCCGTTAAAATAACAATAACAACCAGCACCTAATTAACGAACCGGTGGCCGACTCGACCGTCTACGACCACAACCCTCAGTGGGCTGCAGAACGAAAAATGTCTATAAAAGTTGAAATATAAGATTTACAAATTATCTTTTCATTTCTTTCATTTGTAATTGACATAGCTTGTCAAAAACCAAAAATCTACATTAATGACATAATAATGTAAAGGACAATAAACGAAATTGAAATTCAAACTACACTTTTTACCGGACTCGGCCTCTGGGTCGCGCAGTTCGACTTTTAAATCCGTCCCAAAAATTCCCAATGTCTATAAATAATACCCCCAGCGTAAACTCCAGCGCCCAGGCGAAACAATAATTTGGACGTTAGTATACACGCGCCGCGCGTAATAAATACCAAAGTTGTGTAAATAGAAATATATACGGCACTTTGTTTCACTCCCCTCTTTCCTTTTGGTCAATGTTTGGTATACAATACCAATTAACTTGACAAACGTTATTCCTTCCTGCACTCTATCCGTCTACCCCCTCCTAGAACATTATTTTTTTCGGATCTATAACATGTTATCCCCGTCTGCTAAATTTACCTTATATGGTATCAGTTCTGATAACAAGGGTAACCTTATTCCGAGGAAAAGACTTAATAAAGCCTTTCAGGTATGTTGTCTTATCCCCGTTTTTGAACATATGTGTTGTAAAATTATGTCAATTTGTTTGTATATGTTGAATGATGTGTTCGAAAATAAAATATTGTTCACAATAAAGAGTGAGAGCACTGGGACTCCAAAGACTACAGCTATAATATCTCCTAGTTTTATGTTCAAAGCTCTTGCATATCTGTGGTTGAATGATATTTTAATGTAAGTTAATCACTTCAAACTCAAAATAATGGAAACAAGAGATGGACTGTCGTCCGGTACTTACCCCCTAGTGGCATACCGCCTAGTGTGGGCATATATATAATTTATGACTGCTATACTCAGACAGATGGACCCAAAAATCAGCATTTTCATATAAACGAAGATGAATAACTATAGCACAAAAAAACAAAACAAAACAGTTGAATGTGCCATTAAATGTCCTCATAGTGGTGAACATCCATACAAAATTGCATTGAGATCCGAGCATTACTGTTCAAGTTATGACCTGAACAGACATCGGATGGACCAAACAGCCAACATGTCCAGATAAACAAACTTGAATAACTCTAGAATGGAAAATCCGAACAAAACGATGGAACCCTCTTTTTAATGTCCTCATAGTAGTGAACATCCATACCAAATTTCATTGATATCCCAGCACAATTGTTGAAGTTACGACACGAACAGACACCAGACAGACAAAAAAGCCAACATTTCCAGATAAACAAAGATGAATAACTCTAGAATGGAAAATCCGAACAAAACGATGGAACCGTCTTTTGAATGCCCTCATAGTAGTGAACATTCATACCAAATATTATTGAGATCCGAGCACTACTGTTCATGTTATGACATGAACAGACACCAGACGGACAAAAATCCAACATTTCCAGATAAACAAAGATGAATAACTCTAGAATGGAAAATCCGAACAAAACGATGGAACCCTCTATTTAATGTCCTCGTAATAGTAAACATCCATACCTAATTTCATTGAGATCCGAGCACTATTATTCAAGTTATGACATGAACAGACATCGGACGGACGGACGGACGGACACACGACGAGTGGTCAATCCGGACGTCGACATTATGTTTACCATACTATGGTATGGGTAAACATAAAAATGACCCTATTTGAACAAATCTGAACCCAAGGACCCTCCATACAGACAACAGATAAATTCAATCCAATATACCCCCAATTTATCTTTGAAACATCAGGGTATGATTTCAGCTGGATACGTGGTGGTTAAGAAAATAATATCGGAACAGCCAAGCCTGAATTTAGTGTGTCTGATATTTGCAGAATGAGGTCACCGAAAGGTGAATTTAATTATGCTATTCCGCAAGGCGGGCTAGCATCCAGAATTCACCATCTGGGGACATAATTCTGATTAGGCCTCAACTGCCATGGGAAACCTAGGAACAGATCGAAGTTCTCCAGTTGCAAGTTGGTGATGTACCACCATTGAGCACCTCGATTATGCATTTTATCTTCTGCAAATTATGGGATATAGAAACTGAACAGAAGGGGAAAAAGTAACTAAACAAGACAGTCAATGACTGTGGGTCGCTCACCAGACTGTAAAGACGGAGAAGACTGGAATCTGAAGACTACAATAGTCAGTACTTGTCAAATAACTTTAAAACTAGCAGTTCTAAACTTGGACACATGTAGAGGGTCTTTGTTGAATGGTGGGAGGGGACACGAAGGTGTTCACCTTGAAATGTCTAACTGCACACCCATCCCCTTCCCCAATAGATCATTGCCCATTACCTCCCAACTGGGCCAAACTAAATTACATCTGGTACATCAAGATCTCCAACTGTTGGAAATTTATCAAAACCTTACTGAAAATACCGGTATATATCAACATTATTACATGTACTATAGGAATCTACATACCAGTACCAAACATGCTTTCATGGCATAGGCAGGGTGGGCGCGGGAGTGTAAAATCTGTTTCTCCTATTTCTGCCCCTAGTTGAACAAAATATAAATCCCAATCTATGAGATCCATTGGTCTAGTAATCTCAAATGGTATATTATAGAAATGGGTTCTTTTTCATTTCAATAAGTTACAACATTAAGGGAAGGGTTATCAACATGGCATCTATGATAATTGTTCCTTGAAATCAACAGCATAATAAATAGAAACACCATTATCATAGATGAAAAGAAGTCAATAGACTATATAAACTTAATACAACATTTGCCTGTACAACTGCATAGAACACAGCACATGGGAATTAATTAATTTAAATTGAAATGAATGACACAAATAATCATTATCTGCGATTTGTTTATCAAAGGCTGTCAGATAAGATAAGATCTCATTTCATACACAGGAGACATTAGGGAAAATGGCAGGCAGACAAGCTTTATGTTGTTAGTGAAAGAGATGACTTCTCAAATAATATTGTGGCATTATGAATGTGAAAGAACAATATTTGTAACATGGGTATATATACTTACTTTTAACCCTCAATTGGCAAGGGTAACAATATGTCTGTTCATGATTTTTCTCCCAGACCCCTGGACCGATTCAACTAAATTTTGTGCGATGAGTCGGTGTACCGTGGCGGATGTTATAATCTGGTTAGTTTTTCAAAATTAAATTTTAATATGAAAAAAAATGTTTAAAAGAAATTTTTTTAATGTGTTGTTTTTTCGTTACATTGAGCAAGAAGTTAAATATTTATTTATGTCCCTGGCTCAGCCCACAATAGACCCAGTGACTCATTTGAACAAATCTGAACCCCAGTCACCCAAGGACCCTTCATACCAAATATGAGCCCATTCGACCCGATGGTACATCATAAGAAGTCGTTTTAAGAATTACTATGGAGGGAAAGAGTTATGGCCCTGGCTTCACAACTATTCGACCCAGTGACCTCATTTGAACAAATCTGAATTTGAGTCACCTTGGGAACATCGACACCAAATATGAACCTATGCATTTGGTCCTATAGATCTAGAAAAGATCAAAGACTTGTTGACAGACGGATGAACGGACAGACAGATGAACAGGCGACGGACGAGGGGTGATGACTATAGCTTCGTCTCAGGTGAGCTAAAAATTACATCTCATTGAACAAATCTGTAAATCCCCCACAAACCCTGTGGGGATTTCCCTGCGAGAATAGAACATGTGTGATTTATTTAGATGCGTGACTACATTGGCCTAACAATATTTCCATGACCTTGAAAGCCAGTGCATACTCTTATATATGGGAGGCTCCCTTTGCAAAAATATTTTATTTATTTATCTTTTTATTTATTTTTTTATTTCATTTTGAATATTGATTTTTTTTTTAATTGAGCAAGGATATCAATTAATTTTTTTAGAGTTATGTCACTGGCTCTGTTCCTATGTGACCCAGTGACCCCATTTGAACAAATCGGAACCACAGTCACACAAGTACCCTCCCTATATAAGCTAAATCGGCCTAATGGTTCTAGACAAGAAGTCGTTCTAAGAATTACCATGGAGGAATAGAGTTATGGCCCTGGTTTCGCAACTAATTGACCTGGTGACCTCATTTGAACAAATCTGAATGTGAGTCACCTCGGGAACATCCACAACAAATATGAACCCATTCAGTCTTATAGTTCTGAAGAAGAAGTCGTTTTAAGAATTACTATGGAGGAATAGAGTTATGGCCCTGGTTTCTCAACTAATTGACTTGGTGACCTAATTTGAACAAATCTGAATGTGAGTCACCTAGGGAACACACACACAAATATGAACCCATTCAGTCTTAGTTTTGGAGAAGACGATTCTTGACTCTAAGATACTTCCCAGAAGACGAGGCCTAAACAGAATGAGGTCCCTGGGGCGTGTTTGGTGATGCTAGCCTGCTGCGCGGGGTATCATAACTAAATCCACCCTCTGGGGATCTCATTCTTCAAATGTCAGACACACTAAATTCAGTCTTGGGAACAGAATTTTGTTTTAATTTGATAATGACAACAAACAGCAGTGCTGGTGCAGTTGTTCACCCAAGCCTTCTGATAACATCTGTTATTCTAATCTCAATTAATGACAATGACTGTGTCTGTCTCTCTGAAGCTAATACCTGACTGAGTCCTCTGATAGATATAATATCCCTGCTTCTGGTGAGAGAGGTAAGTTGTGTTATGATATGGAGTGGATGCAGTATGTTGGGGCATGGTGGGGGTCTGGGTCATGTGTGTGTGGGGTGGAAAGTTATGTGATCACATTAAATATTACAGTTTCATAACTCTGCGGATGTTATAGTGATGTTATTTTTTTAAATTTTATAACATTTAAAAAAACGAGAGGCCGATCACGATCGGCAGATGTTTAACCCATACCTTGGCGATAGCGATTAGCTATAACTGATCATTTTTCAAAGATATGATCACAGGAATCCATACATCAGTACCCAACTTGAAATCAAAGGCTCAAATAATTTGTCTTAAGAAGGGGTTAAAGTATTTGGGGTGGGGGAGGGGTTGTTTTAAATCTCATAACCCTGTCCCTATTTACCCAAAGACCTCTCACTGTGAGATCCAACGGTTTAGTGATTTCGGAGGATATGTTTAGGAGTTTACCGTAAGTTAACACATTGGAAACAAAAGGATAAATCCTATCTCTGCCGCTTTTGGCATGCCAGATATTCAAAACCATTTTCTAAAGACAAATTATAATTTGTTGACAAGCCAGACTGCTTAGAACAACATACATGTATGGCATTCCATCTCATATTTAAATTGTACTTTAATTAGTACCCCCATTCTCCCCAGTTGTTATATGTTTATAAAACATGGACATAAGATCATATCTGACATGTGTAATAAGGAATGCTTATATTGTTAGGTACATGTACATTGTTAGGTACAAGTATTTCATAACAGGGGTTATGGTTTTCAAAAATATATGTAGTTTATACAATACAAAAGTGTTATCTATATAATGTTATACAGACATAATATGTTGAGGATGCTGGCCCCTATGACCCCTGAATCGAAACAGATTACCATAGTTCATATATAAAAAAGTAAGTAGCCCTCAATCAATGGTTTCACACATCACAATGTTTTACAAGTAGCTTGGAGTCCAAAATTCAATCAACTATGACAATATGAACAAATGGGAAAATAAGATTCCTGGAAATATTAACAACATCTGCCATCTTGATTTTCAAAACAAGGCATCACCTACAATAGTCATGTAAATTTATCTGCCCGTTACCTACTGCATAGATATAAAATCATATTGGCTATAAGCCATTATTTTAATTTCAAATTGAAAGCATGTGTCTGAAGGGTTAATATATTTTTTTTAAATCAATTAATCAGTCAATACCAAAATCATTAGAAGTGACTAGTGCGCAAAGATAACGGACGAGGAGCGATGACTATAGCTCCACCAGAGACTTCGTCTAAGGTGAGCTAAAAAGTACCGTTATTTAATCTAAAGTTGTTATTTTTGCGGTTTTCGAATAATCTGAACATATCAAGGAAAAGGCATTATCTGTATCAAACATTGAATATTGACTATATAATCAAGATGGCTATTGACGTCGTTTTACAAACAACAGCGCAGCCATTATTAAGCTTTTCTAAAAAATATATGTTATTGAATGCTTCATACAGACACTGGCTTTTTCTCAAATCCCTTTGATTTGTCAAACACCGCAAAAATTACAACTTTAGAAAAAATAACGGTACTTTTTATTAACAGCATCAGTTTGCCCTAACAGCATCATATCAATTCAGCAGGACCACCAGCATCATAGCACATTTGCAGGACCACTTGACCAGGGGTGACACTATAAAGGTAAAACACATCGCATAAAGAACAGTGCTCATCATTGTAATGGTAAATCGACACCATATTTAGACATGTGCACAGTATTTTTTGGTCGTTTGCCCGACCACTGGCCCATGAAGTTTTTTGACTTGCCAGAATAACAAGAACAGTTGGTGTGTTTGTATGTTCTCTGTTTATTGACCTCTAAATCGTTCATGTCCTGGGGTATGTTGTCTCCAAATAAATTTTCTGTGGATGGTGCCGATCCTGAAGTCCCATAGCATAATGGTCACAGGAAGTGATGGGGTTATCGCTTTCCGTCGACATTGTGTGTGGTCTCTCGAAAAGTAGTTGCGAGGAGACGAGCTGAATCTGTCAAACTTGTAAATTGTCTTTATTTTCACTGTGCTCTTGCTTTCATGACCAAACACAACTTGTCAAGAATTGCCAAAAGTATTCCGGTAATAAGAAATTAACTGCTGCCATTAGCGATTGCATCATTTCTCAGATTTCTTCGTTAACCAATGGCACCAGCAGGTTTTTCATATTGTCAAGAGTTTTATATTTAACAGTCAGATCTTTAAGTTTTTCCACCATGCTAGATTTGGTTAAACCATATGATATGGGGTTGACAAGTTCCTATGAAATGGGGGAGACGAACACGCTTTCAACTAAAAGAAACTCAGTAAACTCATCCACAGCTTCTATATGGCTTCCAACTCTTCCGCATTTGAACCATCTGACTCGGAACAGTTTGCCAAACCTTCATCACTGTCAGTAGAAGTTGTTTTAAACAAGAATGTCCTGGCCTAAAATCCAGATTCTGAGAGAAAACTGTCTAGTTTATCACTCAAGGTTGTGTCATTTGAGACAGGTTTGCAATAGTGGCAGCCTGTGTTAATATACTGTTTTCATCAGATCAACAGGTAGAATCCAAAACAGCCTTCTTAATATGATGCTCCGCATCTTTAGAACTAGGTTGTGTACATTTGGAATTGGACATAAATCCATAGGTATGTCAGATGGCTCCATTATATAATCATTATGAGATATGCCAGAACAATAATTATATGATAAAATCTTTGGAATAAAGAGTAACCAAATTCAGTCAGAGTCAACAACCATTCACACCGAAAGCTCATAAAGATATGAGGAAACAGTATATCGCATGTACACATGCAGGTCGAATTATATTAGAAACACTTGGGCAAATGATGGTCCCATTGATATCCCACATTCATTAGCATGAAAAGCTAACTTACGTTCACCATTCAACTTCGCAAGGAATGAAGTTTACAACTACATCATCCAATAGACTCATTGTGCTGTTTAAGAACAATCAATTTGAGAGGCCTATGTAAATAACAAGACAGTCCCAGACTGTGGGGTCGCTCACCAGACTGCAAAGACTGATGAGACTGGGACTCTGGAGACCACAATAGTCAGAACTTTTCATAATCACTTTGAAAGAAGTAGATCTAAACACGATATGTGGCTAGAGAGGCTTCAGTAGTATACAGTGGGTAATTTCAATGTGAATATCCACATTGAAATTACCCACTGTACACTACTGATCACCTCCTCCTCCAGCTCAACAAGTCCCCTCCCGACCAGGCTACAGACTCCCAAGTCTTGGGTTGGAATTTCACAACCGACATCTCAAACTTTCTCAATTTTTGGAAATTTACAATCTCACAAGCACCTTTTTATAAAACAATTTAGACATGTTTGAAGCCCATTTATTCATGGACCCAAAACACCATACATGTATGTCAAATTAATCAGTTAGGTAGTTCCAAGGAAGATGTTTTAATGAATTTAGTATTTCAATGATTTTTTAAACACAAAAGAGTTAACTCCCCATAGCCCCGTCATTTCTTAACAGGTTGACCTGATGTTAACAAATCTGAATATCAGTTACTAAAGGATGCTCCATACTATATGTAAGCTAAATAGTCCAACCTCTCTTGAGAAGACAATTTAAGAATGCCTATAGAGACATACAGTTATGTCCCTGGTCCCACCCTATTTAACCTGGTGACCACATCTGAATAAATTTGAATACCAGACACCAAAGAACCCTTCATACTAAATATCAGTAAAATAGACCTGGAAGCATGTTAAAATTTGTGGCTATTTCGGTCGAACAGTTTAACCCGAAGTAGGAAAATATGGACTGTTACTGGTTGAAATATCAAATCTACAGCCTCATTTCCCCCACCCAGGCAGCTTAGAAATCAATAGGATTCTATATATTATTATACCAGTATCAAACAGCATACATACAGGTAGGGTGGGTGGTTGAGAGTTAAATCTCTTATCTCTGCCCTTATTTGAACAAATGTGAATCCCCATCTATGAGATTCATTCATCTAGAAATTTCAAATGGTAGATTTTAAGAGTTGAAGAAACCTGATTTTCCTCAAAAGTTTCCTAAAAATGACCTCACGTGTACAAATCTGAACCCCACTCACCAAAGGACCATCCATACCATAAGCTAAATAGGCCTGATGGTTTTTGAAGAATTACTATGGAGGGAAAGAGTTATGGCCCTGGCTTCTCACCTATATGACCTGATGAACTCATTTGAACAAATCTGAATGTGAGTCAAAATATATAAACCCATTCGGTCTTTAATATGTATGTGGAGAAGAACAAAATTGATGGACGGATGGAGACATCCCAACAGAGGGATGGATGGGAGGACATACTGACAGACAAATTCAATCCAATATACCCCCCCCCAGTTTTCTTTGCAAATCAGGGTATAATGAGTACAACTGGATAGGTGGTGGTTAAGAATATAATAGCGGAACAGCCAAGCCTGAATATAGTGTCTGAATATTGCAGAATGAGGTCACTAAGGGTGAATTTAGTACTGCAATCATGCAAGGTGGGCTAGCATCACCAAATTCACCCTCTGGGGACCTCATTATGCTTAGGCGTCAACTGCCATGGGAGACATAGGAACAGATTGAAGTTGTCCAGTTAATTGGTGATGTACACCCATTGGGCACTTCAATTATCAAATTTATCTTCAGCAAATTAGGGGATATAGAAACTGAACAGAAGGGAAAAAGAAAGTAGAAATGTCAATATAAGACCCTGTATACTTCCCTGAAGATGAGGCCTAAGCAGAATGAGGTCCACGGAGAGTGTATTTGGTGATGCTAGCCTACTGTGCAGAGTAGCATCACTAAATTCACCCTTTGGGGACCTCATTCTGCAAATGTCAGACAAACAGCATTTTGTTTTGACATGATGTTAATGATACACACAGAGCATGTTTACACCTACCTGTCAGCCAGCTAGATAACATCTGAATTGATGACTGTGTTATTAACTATTTCTGTCTGGGGCTAATACCATACTCTATGGATGTTACAATGGTGTCAGTTTTTCTAATTAATTTTTTCTTGACTGCAGTGGGTGCAGGGGCGGCGCAGATGGGGGGGGGGGTGGTAGTGGGAACAGGGGTGTGGAGGGATGAGGAGGCGATGGGGTGTTTTGTGTCTAAAAAATACAAAAAATCAGGGGTTAAAATGAAAGAAAAAAAATTTGTATTGTTCATTTTGAATTTTGATTTTTTTTTTTAATTGAGCAAGGATTTAAATTAAAAAAAAAAATTTAAGTTATGTTCCTGACACGGCCCCTATTTGACACACTGACCCCATTTGAACAAATCTGAACCCCAGTCACACAAGGACCCACCATACAAAATATTAGCTAAATCGGCCTAATGATTCTGAAGAAGAAGTCGTTCTAATAATTACTAGGGAGAATAGTTATGTCCCTGATTCTGCCCCTATTTGACCCAGTGACCCCATTTGCACAAATCTGACCCATAGTCACACAAGGACCTTCCATACGAAATATAAGCTAAATAGGCCTGATGGTTCTTGAAAAGAAGTTGTTTTAAGAATTACTATGGTGGGAAAGAGTTATGGCCCTAGCTTCGCAACTATTTGACTAGGTGACCTTATTTTAACAAATCTGAGTCTGAGTCAACCAGGAAACATCCACACCAAATATGAACCCATTTGGCCTTAGGATACTGGAGAAGAAGATGATTATTGACGGACGGACAGACGGCCAGACGGACGGCCGGACGGACGACGGACGAGGAGTGGTGACTATAGCTCCACCGGAGACTTCGTCTCAGGTGAGCTAAAAACACATTCTGATAACCTCCCAGGCTTATCACCCAATAATACATATCTGATGGGCCGAATTATCTGGTGACCCCATTTGTACAAATTTGAATCCAAGTCACACAAGGACCCTCCATACCAGATATAAGCTAAATAGGCCTGGTGGTTCTTCTTCTGACATTTTAGAAATTACTATGACGGAAAAGAGTTATGTCCCTGGAACCGCCCATATATCTGACCTGGTGATCCTATTTGAACAAATCTGAATCTCAGTCACCTAGGGACTATCCGAACCAAATATGTTCTGGAGAAGAAGACGTTTTAAGATTTACTATGGAGGATGAAGTTATGTCCCTGTCACCGCCCCTTTTAGACCCGGTGACACCTGTCCATTTAAACGAATCTGAATCCCAGCTAAATAGCCCTGATTGTTCTGGAGAAGATGTTTTAAAAATAACTATGGAGGACAAGGTTATGTCCCTGGCTCTGCCCCTAATTTACCTGGTAACCCCATTTGAATAAATATGAATCCCAGTCACATGGAGAATATCCATACCAAATATGACCATAATCGGTATTTTGGTGCTGGATAAGATGTTTAATGAATTGTTGATGGACTTTGTCTCAGGTGAGCTATATTATTCGTAGAAAAGTATTTAGATACCAGGAAAATTCAAAAGCTAATATTATTAGGTGTATATGTTGGAGCGCAAATCGCCATGACGTGGCTTTAAGTAATTGCAAGTGCATCATACTTGATATATATAAATAAATACTAAAGTTCCACTAACCCTTTGTGCAACTTTTTCAGCGGAATAGAAATACGATGAGTTTATATATATAAAGAGTGTTTTTCTAGAAGAGTTGGCACACTACCGTACATATTTTGTGAGTAATGGTGTCCAGTGGGAGTTTTCTCAAGCCCTAGAATAGCCATCGTCGAAAGAGACGTTCACAATCTCCGTTCAAAATCAGTTCACATTGGTGTTGATGCGACGACTTACCTGTTTATGTGGATATACATTTATGTGGCATTTGATGCATTCTTGACCCATATTCGCCCAACTATTCCCGCTCATCCATTTGCGTTTACATTTTGGGCAACGGTATTCACCGAAACATCGTTTCTTTCCCTGGTAAGGGGTGAGACCTTCGCCTTTAGGACGCGCCTGGAAAATAAATGAATTTTATTAAATTATATGGATTAAGATGTTTTGAAGTATGTGCAATAGCGACAAGAAAGTGTATGATAGGAGTGGGGTGTCTCACCTATCAATATTGGCTTATTATACGTTTTGAAAATTGGAAATCCGACGATTATATCACGATGCGCGTGATGATGGACACGTCAAATTTGATAACGATTAGACTAGCTGTCCAAATGGTTGTATATTATTATTTACACACGGGAGTTTTATAAATATGAATACCAGTACATTAAGAAAGATCTACATGTCACGTGCTCTCATATTTATTCAAATGACAAATGTCTCTCAGAAGGATTTCTGGAAATAATCTTAATCTTCCAGTGTATATAATCTGATCCTAAGAACTAGGACGTAACATTTCAAATAAAACTTAGACATCGGTGAAGGGTTAGCACCACCTAAATACGAGAATACAAATAATATATCACGAAATATGGAAACCGTTCCATTGCATTAATCTCAACTTGGGGAGGAGAAAATGTCATATTAGCCCGGCAGCAAAGCACTTTGGGGTAGTTTTGGAGTTTACATGGAAAGAGTTAGGTCCCTCGCTACACCACTTTTTGACCCCATGCCATTTGAACACAACTGAATCACAGTCATCTAGGGACTATCCACATATAACTCAATTCTTCATCTCAGGTAAGCTAATAAAAAGTTTTCCTCTCTAACATTCAATTTACCATTTGCCTTAGAAAGCATGTGTTTATTTTCAATGGCCTAACTGTCAGATTCACACTTGGGAGCAAGTTAGTTATCATAAGCCATACGACATTTATATACAAACTCTCTACCAGACAGAGGGCTCTAGGATACCAATCAACAAAGCTGTCACCCCAAGCATTTTTAATATCAATTATAACTGCTATATTCATTGTTTTCATAACACTGTAATTTCAGGGATTACATTATAATCACCTTAGCCAGCACAGTGTGACTTCTATGTAAATATCTGTGTTCACATGCATCCTCATCGCATCTCATATCTTATCCCAGTAAACCAAGGACACTCCATACCAAATATACGCTTAATATGGCGCAATGGTTCTTGAGAAGTTGTTTTAAGACTTACTCTGGAGGGAAATATTTATGCACCTGGCTTCACAACTTGGTGACCTCATTTTAACAAATCTGAATATGTGTTAAAACTGAATAAACGACATATTTTGACTGACCCACCATTTGAACAAATCCATATACCAGTAATAGTTTATATGAGTTAGAGACTGAAGGCTCCTGGGAATACGTTTGACACTCAATTTCAAAATGAACAAGCAGTCGCAGACGGCGGTATCCCCAGTTGGGGAAGTGCATTCTCAATAATGTTTACATTCTCTTGCGCTAAACAAGAGGTGGGATTTTGTCAAAAAGCCTGGCTTGCGAACTCATTTTATGTACTGGTCATGGGAACTCATATACCAAATATCTTTGAAATCCGTTGAGATTTGTGGAAATGAACCCTGGGACGTCGTCTATTTGCTATTTCAGTGGTAAATTCGACAAAAATAATAAGCAAAGTCCAATAACTCCGGTAAAAATATCTGGCCAGACCTGGCTTGCGAACTCATTCTAGGTAATGGTCAGGTGAACTCATATACCAAATATCTTTGAAATCCGTTGAGATTTGTGGAAATGAGCCCTGGGACGTCGTCTATTTACTATTTGGTAAATTTGACAAAAATAATAAACAAAGTCCAATAACTCCGGTAAAAATATCTGGCCAGACCTGGCTTGCGAACTCATTCTAGGTAATGGTCAGGTGAACTCATATACCACAAATCGTTGATATCCGTTTACATTTGTTCAAGTTATGACTCTTACAAATTCGGGACGGACGGACAGACGGACGGACGGAACCCATTACTATATCCCCCGCAAAATTTAAATTTGGTGGGGGATCATTACCAAAACAAAACTCTCTGGCTGGAGAGAGCTATGTGCTTGTTGATACTACACTGTCAGATTTGACAAGTGGATAATTATCATCAACAGAGCAGACTGGTATGCTGACCTGTATTATTTTCCACTGTAAGAGATAATATTCTAGCATTTGCACAGGGTGTATTGCATTGTGACAGTGAAATATATTTAAAACAAGTGTTTGATAACAGGGATTCTAGAAGCAACAGTGGGCAAGGGTGAGGGGGTTCTTTAATAGTTGTGTCTTTAAATAATTAAATACACTTAAAAACGAGAGGCCGATCACGATCGGCAGATGTTAACCCATCCCTTGGCGATAAAAATTGACTATGATCGGATAAATGAGAGTTTTGGTGTTGAATTATAGAGTATACTGTTATGTACTATTAGAGACAAATGTACATAACACAAATTATTGGAATTTATGGGTCACTGGCATTTATATAAGAGAATACACTGGTACAGGATCGGTAATGCTAAACCAACAGAGCCTTGGGTTAAATGTGAAAGGTGTGACCTGGACATGGAATACTTAGGTTAAGAGAGTCCAATTTAAGTTTACAATAATAATGTGTCAAATTCTACGAATAATATAGTATACAGATAAGCCACCACACTGCTAACCCATTAATATCAATTATATAGCAGAGCTGTCAACAAATCACAGGAATTGTTTATGTTGAAAACTGACCTCTCTATTAAACCAATAACAATTATAATGATCTCAGACCATCTGAAGATATAACTCTGCAGCACAGATCTCCATGTCTACTGTTAATATCATGTGATGTTTATTGATGAATCTTTATTTTAAATTAGATACCATAGCCTTCTTTATCAGATTATTTGCACACTGGCATAAGAGACATCAGAAAATAATATAGCCTTATCAATAGATAAGTAGTCCAAAGGCATGGGATAGAATTGGTGAATTGGATTTAATGTTTCTCCAAACATATTTACCAGTACATAACACAAGATTTTGGACAGATTTAAACAAATTTGGTGAGGTGATTTGGGGTACCCTTGGCAGAGTTATAATTGTGTTAGTTTTTAAAATTTGTTTAACTTAAAAAAAAATGTTTTTTTAATTATTTAAAAAAAAGAAGATTGGGAACCTTTTTATCAACTTGTATCATAATCATCAATATCTAAATGAAAACCAATGAAAGAGTCAATGACATTTTGTTTATTATTATTAAAAAACATAAAAATAAATTTTTTATTTTTTTTTTTACGAAAAAGGGTCATAACTCCTTTAAAATCAATTCGATCGAACCCATATTCAAACTCGAACTGTATTTTGGGCTGAGAAACCTATATACAAAATTTGGTTCCGATCAAATAGAAAATGTTAGAGTTATCGCATTATGCCCAAAGTGTCTACGGACATTGACACCATGTGTACCATACTATGGTATAGGTGCACATAAACAGTTTTATCTCATGCAGAGTACAAGAAAAATATATCAAACCTAGTGTGCCCCTTTAATATTTTAATTCACATTTGTAATCAATTGAAATTAATTTCCAACACATTATTAATCTCCAATAGTAATGCTATTAAACAATGAAACCAGATTATGCCTTTAAGATGGAATTTAAATAACCATGCATATAAAATATATAGTAGAAACATTCCATCTGTGCTATCTCAGCATTTTGTCAGAGATACTTTATAGAGTATAAAGTATATATGATATGGCCAACACATCCCCTAGTAGTTAATTATCTCAATGCAAGAGAGAGACAATTCATGGCATTGTAACCGGATACTATCTCTGTGTGCAAAGACAACCTCAGACCTGATTTATAGGATTTTATTTGGACAGTGCAAACTGGGTATCTTTGATATATTTTAGCGATGAATAAAATAATCAAAAGACCATAACTCCATTAAAATATATCGGATCAAACCCATATTCGAAATCGATCTGTATTTTGAGTTGAGAAACTCACATACAAAATTTGGTTCCTATCAGTTGAAAAATTGTAGATTTATTGAAACATGCATGAATTCAATGTAAAAGGGCCATAACTCCATTCAAATATATCGGATCAAACCCATATTCGAACTCGATCTCTATTTGGTGCTGAGAAACTCATATACAAAATTTGGTTTCGATCGGATAGAAAATTATTGAGTTATCGCACCATGCGTAAAGTGTCTACGGACAGACAGACAGACGGACGGACGGACGGACGGACTGAGAAACCCATATACAAAATTTGGTTTCGATCGGATAGAAAATTATTGAGTTATCGCACCATGCGTAAAGTGTCTACGGACAGACAGACAGACAGACAGACAGGCGGACGGACGGACGGACGGACGGACACACGACGAGTGGTCAATCCGGACGTCGACATTATGTTTACCATACTATGGTATGGGTAAACATAAAAAACAATTCAAATAAATAAATAAAAAAAGTTAATTTTAAATTTTAATTTCTTTTTGAATTGAGCTTGAAGGAGTTCAATCTAAATATTTTTTTTAGTTATGTCCCTGGCTCCGCCAGCATTTGACCCAGTGACCTTATTTGAAAAATCTGAACTCCAGTCACCCAAGGACCCTTTATACCAACTATGAACCTGTTCGATCTGATTCTAGTTGAGAAGAAGTTATTTTAAGAATTACTATGGAGGAAAAGAGTTATGGCACTGGCTTCACAACTATTTGACCCAGTGACCTCATTTGAAAAATTATTAATACCAGTCACGTGGGGAACATCCACACCAATTATGAACCCATTCGGTTATATGGATCTGGAGAAGATGTTCAAAGAATTGTTGACGGACGGACGGATGGACGGACGAGGAGTGATGACTATAGCTCCACCGAAGACTTATTTCTCAGGTGAGCTAAACAGTTCGCAGCGAAGCAACTGTTCAGATAAATCAGACAGTGGGTTAGACTAAAACAATGCAATGATGAGCTATGTACAAATACAAGACAGTCAATGACTGTGGGGTTGCTCACCTGTTAGAAAATTTTGATAAAAGTAGAGGGTCAAAACCCCACCCCATTTTCCGCCCCATTGCCCCACCAGGCAGCTGCTTAGAAATCAATAGGAATCTATATATTATTATACCAGTATCAAACATCATAGATACAAGTAGGGTGGCTGGTTAAATATCTTATCTCTGCCCCTATTTGAACAAACGTGAATCCGCATCTATGAGATCCATTCAACTAGTAATTTCAATCGGTAGATTTTAAGAGTTGAACTGAACTGATTTTCCTAAAACATTTACTAAAATGACCCCCAAATCTGAACAAATCTGAACCCCAGTCACCGAAGGACCCTCCATACCAAACATAAGCTAAATAGGCCCGATGGTTATTCAGAAGAAATTGTTTTAAGAATTACTATGGAGGGAAATAGTTATGGCCCTGGCTTCTCACCTATATGACCCGATGAACTCATTTGAACAAATCTGAATGTGAGTCACCTAGGGGACATCCACACCAAAATATATAAACCCATTCGGTCTTTAATATGTATCTGGAGAAGAAAACAATTGATGGACGGATGGAAAGACATCCTGACAGACTGGTGAATGGGAGAACAGTCTGACAGAGAGAGACAAATTCAATCCAATATATCCCCCAGGTTTTCTTTGCAAAATCAGGGATAGAGTTCAACTGGATACTGGTGGTTAAGAAAATAATATTCGAACAGCCAAGCCTGAATAAAGTGTCTGACATTTGCAGAATGAGGTCAACAAAGGATGAATTTAGTGACGCAATCCGGCTAGCATCACAAAATTCACCCCCTGGGGACCTCATTCTGTTTAGGTCTCAACTGCTATGTGAGACATAGCAACAAATTGAAGGTTTCCAGTTAAAGTTGGTGATGTGCACCCATTGGGCACCTCAATTGTGCATTTTATATTCTGCAAATCAGGGGATATAGAAACTGAACAGAAGGGAAAAAGTAAATAAAAATGTCAATGTAAGACACTATATACTTCACAGAAGGTACGTTATAAGCAGCATGAGGTCCCTGGATATTATATTTGGTGATGCCAGCCTGCTGTGCATGGTAGCATAACGAAATTCACCCTCTGGGGATCTCATTCTGCAAATGTCAGACACATTACATTCAAGTTTGGGAACAACAATTTGTTTTGATTTGATTTTAATAACACATACTGGCATGAGTTCTAGCTAAGCAGTTGTTTACACCTGTCTGCCAGATAGCATCTCAATTGATGACTGTGTATTATTAACTCTCTCTCTCTCTCTCTCTCTTCTGGAGATAATAGAATTGACTGAATCTGCTGGTGGGAGAGGTTAGTTGGGAGATGAGATGGGGTGGGGTGCTGTTGTTTGGGGGCAGGGTGGTGGTCTGAGTCATGTGGGGATGATGGGAAGGGAAAGCTTCCGTGATTTCACTTAAGATTTTCATAATGCTGCGGATGCTACAATGGTGTAAGTTTTTCTAAATTTTTAACATGTTTAAAAAACGAGAGGCCGATCAGGATCGGCAGATGTTTACCCCATACCTTGTCGATAGAGATTAGCTATTTTCAGCTTGGCATCTAAAATCAATAACAGTCAATGTTATTCTTCAAAGGTTAGAACAATTTTTTTAAATAGGGCCATAACTCTGTTAAAAAACTCGGATCAAACCCATATTTGAATTCTATCTGTATTTTGGGCTGAGAAACTCACATACCAAATTTGATTTCAGATATATATATTTTTTAATTATAGCAGCATGCGTGAATTCTAAGTCTAAGAAGGGCCATAACTACATAAACAAAACTTGGATCAAACCCATATTTTAATTCGATCTGTATTTTGGGCTGAGAAACAAATAAACAAAATTTGGTTCCGATCGAATAAAAACATGTTTGATTTATCGCACCATGCGTAAAGTGTCTACGGACGGACGACAAGTTGTCAAAATAAATTAATCAATCAATAGGGGCAAAGAGTGTGTCAAAATAAACCAATACAAGAGATGGACTGTCGTCCGGTGCATACCCCCTTGTGACATACCGCATCGTGTGGGCATATCTATAACTTATGAGGGCTATACTCAGACAGATGGACCCAAACACCAGCATTTTCATATAAACAAAGATGAGTAACTATAGAACAATAACGAGAGGCCGATCACGATCGGCAGATGTTTAACCCATACCTTGGCGATAGCGATTAGCCATAACTGATAATTTGTCAAAGATATGATCACAGGAATGAATCCATATATCAGTATCCAACTTGAAATCAAAAGCTCAAATAATTTGTCTTGTTTGAGAAAATAATTTTGTTTTAATTTGATAATAACAACAAGCACCGTTGCTAGTGCAGTGTTTACACAAACCTGTCCAATAACTTTCTAATCTCTAATCTGTCAATCGGATCAAACCCATATTCGAACTCGATCTGTATTTTGGGCTGTGAAACTCACATACCAAATTTGGTTCCAATCAGATATGATTGAGTTATGGCAGAATGCGTGAATTCTAAGTTGAAAAAGGGCCATAACTCTGTAACAAAAACTCGGATCAAACTCAAATTCGAACTCGATCTGTATTTTGGCTGAGACAGACAGACAGACGGACAGACAGACGGACGAACGACGAGTGGTCAATCCGGACAACGACACCATGTTTACCATACTATGGTATGGGTAAACATAAAAACAAAACAAATATTTGCATGTGCCATTAAATGTCCTCATAGTGGTGAACATCCATACAAAATATCATTGAGATCCGAGCATTACTGTTCAAGTTATGAGCTGAACAGAAATTGGATGACCAAACAACCAACATTTCCAGATAAACAAAGATGAATAACTCTAGAATGGAAAAGCAGAACAGAACAATGGAACCCTCTATTGAATGTCATCATAGTAGTGAACATCCATACCAAATTTCATTGAGGTCCCAGCACAACTGTTGAAGTTATGACATGAACAGACACCAGACAGACCAAAAATCCAACATTTCAAGATAAACAAAGATGAATAACTCTAGAATGGAAAATCCGAACAAAACGAGGTAACCCTCTATTGAATGCCCTCATAGTAATGAACAGTCATACAAAATTGCATTGAGATCCGACGGACGGACAGGTGCAAAACAGTATACCCCCTTTTTTTTAAAGGGGGTATAATAATATGAGACATATGGTATCAGATGAAAGTATCAGGAATGTTAACTACAGAAATCCATGCAATTGAATGAGGAGAAACCTGGAGATATAACAGAAGAATGATTAATTGAAAATTATAATGAGAACATCCCTACAAATGAATAATAGATTATTCCAATTAAAACTTTTAGAACAGAATGGGAGAGTCCATTGAATCATGAATGAGTTACAGCTACACTGCTATGTGGTATATATGGTGGCTAAAAATAACTAATTCAATAAGACAACATTACAGCTAGTCTCTCTATTGCAGTTATATTATTAAGCTTGTATTACTGGTAGTTAATTGAAAGCTACCTGGGTTATCAAAAACTCAAATCTGTTCAATATTCGAACTCAATCTGTATTTTGGGCTGAGAAACTCACATACCAAATTTGGTTCCGATCAGATAAAAAATGCTTGAGTTATGGCAGAATGCGTGAATTCTAAGTCGAAAAAGGGCCATAACTCTGTAAAAAAAAATCGGATCAAACCCATATTCGAACTCGATCTGTATTTTTGTTTTGATCGGATAAAAAATGTTTGAGTTTGAGTTTGACTGTACCAGTTATGTCACTTGAATATTGCTTTGATAGGTTATCACTGGACAGATACAAGTCTATAGACAACAGACACCAGATAACTATGTGTAAGTTAATGAACTCTGGGCTACCACTGTCATTTCATTTCTGCAGTACAGTGAGGTTTGAAATCAGATTATAGGAATGTGAGACTTTATAAAAATAAACAAACACTGCTCACAACCCAGATGCGGACAGGTTAGCTTCTCTGAGTACAGCTCCATTATTCACTTGTTGATAAACAATTATCCCCAGTGTTATTTGTCTGTCTCCAACTAGCACTGGCCAAAGATTTTCATGTGAAATGACATCAAGAGGGAATGTGTTATATATAGAGAGTTCATGTTCCCACGAACTCAATATTATAGAAGTTAGTACCTTATACAAATGTCGTACTCAATTATAGATAAGCATCACTACTTTGTATAATATCATTCTGCTTCCATCTCTATAGTTCAGTTATATTAAAACCTCAATAACATAAGAACACATCTTACATCTTATGATTTAACATGGTGTCAGAAGTATAGGATTGGAGCTACAGCTATGGCCAAATATATGGACCAGCTGAGGGCCCCAGAGCCACTGAAGTTAACAGGCAATGTTGCTGATCACTGGCGAAGATGGAAACAGCAATGGACAATCTTTTCAGGAGCATCTGGACTTGAAAGAAAACAAGCACCTGTTCCAGTGATGACCTTCCTGAATATGATTGGAGAGGATGCACTTGAAGTATACAACAACTTTTCATATGCTGCAAGAGAGGACTCGAATGATTTGGACCTGCTAATACAAAAATTCGAAGCATTTTGTGCGCCGCAGAAGAACTTAACATATGAGCGACACTGTTTCTTTACTTGCAACCAGAGATCAGGTGACACTATTGACCACTATGTCACGGAACTACGTACCAAAAGTCAAACCTGTGAATTTGGGGACCTTAAAGATAGTCTCATTAAAGACCGCATCGTGTGTGGCATTGATTCGGATTATTTACGTGAAAGAATGCTGCGTGATAAGGACTTAACACTTGTTAGAGCAATGGACATTTGTCGTGCTGCGGAAGTGACACATGCTCAACTACAAACTTTCAAAGATGAAGATAAACTGGTTGAAACAGTTAAATCGACACGTCTTGGAAAAAAGAGCAGATGGCAGCCAAAAACAGCGAATGTGAAAGGTGCGATGTCTGATAATAAATACACCTGTGGAAAATGTGGTACAGTTCACGCCAAAATGAATTGTCCTGCATATGGCAAGAGCTGTAATTATTGCAAAGGGTTAAATCACTACGAACGCTGTTGTTTTAAGAAGAAAACAAAGAAGAAAGTTCAAATGGTCACCGATGAAGCTGACATTGATGAACAAATGGTGTTATCTGTTGACAGTTCTGATGCAGATGAATGGAACATTGACTTGGTGATTAATGATAAAACTGTTCAGTTCAAAATAGATACTGGTGCACAGTGTAATGTTATTCCCAAAAGAATTCATGACAAGTTGAGCAAGGACAAAATGGCTAAGTCAAAAGTCAAGCTAGTATCGTATTCTGGACACAAATGAACACTGTTGGAAAAGCTTCCTTACTGTATTCTTACAAAGACAGAAATCATGTCTCAGATTTTCAAGTTGTCGATGGTGATGTAATACCAGTTCTTGGACTGAAAACTTCATTAGAATTAAAGCTGGTACAGAGGACGTATGTGATCAATGAGTCTAAACCGAATAACATTCTTGACGAATTTCAGGATGTGTTTCAAGGACTCGGGACAATTGAAGGGGAACACCACATACATATTGACAAATCAGTTCGACCGGTTATTCATCCACTGAAAGAAAGACTGAAACATGAATTAAAGACAATGGAAGAAGCTGGTGTAATAACAAAAGTTAATGAACCGACAGAATGGGTCAGTTCGATGGTGATTGTTGAAAAACCAAATAAAAGTCTAAGGATATGCCTAGATCCGAAGGACTTGCACACAGCGATTCAGAGTGAACACTTCCAGATACCGACAGTGGAGGAGTTAACGGGATTGATGGCTGGTGCAAAATACTGGAGTCTCCTGGATGCAAGCCATGCATTTTGGCAGTTGAAATTGGATAACGAAAGTTCCATGGTGTGTACCTTCAACTCACCCTTCGGAAGGTACAGATACTTAAGATTACCATATGGGGTAAAATGTGCGACGGAGAAATTTCAGAAAAGTATTTCCCAGTTGCTGGAAGGAATTCCTGGAGTGACCTACTACGTAGACCACATATGTGTGTACTCGTCCACCAAAATTCAACATGATCAAAGGTTGAGGTGCGTTCTCAATCGTATACGTGAGTGTGGTATGAAACTCCGAAAGGAGAAATCACAAATATGTGTCAGTGAAATTAAATATCTTGGCCACATAATAAACCAAGATGGCATACAAGTTGATCATTCTAAAGTGGATATTATAAATAATATGTCTGTGCCTGATTCAAAGAAATCCTTGTTAAGATTTCTCGGAAATATTACGTATGTGTCAAAATTTATTCCAAATGCAACAGAGAAAACTGCTCTGTTGAGGGAATTACTAAAGAAAGATGTGTTGTGGCATTGGGATACACGGCACACAGATGCATTCGAGGAATTAACGTTCGCAATCACGAATGCACCTGTTCTACAGCATTTCGATGTGAATAAAGATGTCACATTGTCAGTTGACGCATCCAGAAATGCGTTAGGTGCGTGTTTGCTACAAAATCAGCTTCCTGTGGCTTATGCATCAAAAGCATTAACTGATTGTCAACAAAACTACAGTCAGTTGGAAAAGGAAATGACGGCAATGGTGTTCGGTCTGGAGAGATTTCGACAAATGGTGTATGGAACAGTTGTGAACAGCGAGACGGACCATAAACCACTCGAAGTTATCTTCAAGAAAGGGTTGTCAACAGCTCCACCCAGACTGCAACGACTGTTGTTGAGAATACAACATTTCGAAGTTAATGTCAAGTACAAGCCAGGAAAAGAACTATTCATAGCGGACACATTTTCCCGATGTGATGCACACGTGGAAAATGACATAATGAATGACTTAGATGATGATGTTGATGCCCAGATACATTTAGTAACAACCAACATTCCGATGAAAGCATTAACTCTGGTGGAAATACGTAACAATACAGTGACTGATGCAACATCACAAATGTTGAAAAGTGTGATTCATCGTGGATGGCCTGAGACTAAAAAGTGCTTACCTAGTCAAATTCAACCATATTGGACATTCAGAGAGGACTTATATGTGCACGATGATGTAATATATAAAGGGGACAGAGTGGTCATTCCTACAAACTGTGTAACTCAAATCATACAATTACTACATAGTTCACATCTTGGCATGGAAAAGACAAAAAACAATGCGAGGCAAACAGTGTATTGGCCAAACTTGACGAACGACATCGAGAGATATATTTCGAAATGTGACACTTGTTTGAAGTTTAGAAATGCAAATCAGAAGGAACCACTCCAACCTCATGACATTCCTGAACTCCCATGGAACAAAGTTGGAATAGACATATTTCACTATAAATCAAAGGATTATATTATGATAGTGGACTACCACTCGAAATTTCCAGAGACATGTTTATTATCATCCTTGAAGACGTGCAGTGTTATAAATAGTCTAAAGTCAGTGTTCAGTAGACATGGCATACCGATGACAATAGTCTGTGACAATGCACCAAATCTTACAAGTGAGGAGATGCACATGTTCGCCAAACAATGGGGCATTACAATAAAAACATCGTCACCATATTACCCTCGAAGCAATGGACTTGCTGAACGTAATATTCAGACAATAAAAAACATTCTTAAAAAATGTGAGGACACAGGTGAGGATCCACACCTGGCAATATTAGACTTTCGCAATACACCTATTGAAAATGGAATGCCATCACCTGTTGAGATTCTATTCGGTAGAAAGCTGAGAACACGCACACCAGTAAGCAATAAAACTCTTAGACCTAAAACAACACCAGATGTGATTAATAAACTTCGAGAGAGACAACAGAAGCAGAAATTTGTCCATGATCGATCAGCCAAGAAACTAACACCTGTAACAAAAGGACAAATCGTTAGAATGAGGAATGTGAAAACCAATGAGTGGATACCGGCAAAGGTGAAGGACATTTCTGATGCGCCGAACTCTTACATCATAGAAACTAAATCTGGTGGAATATATCGAAGGAATAGACGAGACATTTTGGCAACAAATGAGAAGGAGTATACAAACTTTAAATATGATGATTATGATCAAGACATAACTCCAACTTCTAGTACAATCATAAGTAGACCAAATCAGAGTTCACAAACCAGAAGTGGCAGAATATAACGAGAGGACGATCACGATCGGCAGATGTTTAACCCATACCTTGGCGATAGTGATCAGCTATTTTCAGTTCTGACACGAAAATCCATAAGCCATAACTCTGTTTAAAATATAAAAAAATGGATCAAACCCAAATTCGAAATCTATCTGTATTTTGGGCTGAGAAATACACATACAAAATTTACATACATCTCAATAAAATGAGATATATCAGATGAAAGGTATTTCTGCTAAGTATAAGGAATGTTGAGAATTAAGGGTTCATTTTAACCACAAAAATCCATACAAGTGAAAGGGATATATAATAGGAGAATGATTACATGAAAAATATACAAAAGCATAAAATTGATGACAAGGGTTAACAATTTTAACTCAATAAAATTAGGTACAGATATGTCACTGGAACACTGCATTGATATCCTAAACCAGAGAGCTGTATGGAAATACAATAAACAACAGATGGTTCTCTGTCCAATTACAGCTTCCACAGTGCCCTGACAATATGATGGCTAAAAATAACTCTAATTTCCAATAATACAAGTTAATCTATTCTCTCTCTCAGTGCTAACTGATATCACAGGGGTTATATATCTGCTATGGTTCTACATGATAAGCATAAAAATATCGAATCTGTTCAATCCTTAGTTAAAAAGGGCCATAACTCTGGTATAAAAAACAGGTTCTAACCCATATTCAACCCATGATCTGTATTTTGAGTTGAGAAACTCACATACCAAATTTGGTTCCTATCAGACGATAACTGGTTGAGCTATCGAAGCATGGATGAATTCTATATCAAAGGGCCATAACTCCATTAAAAATAATCTGATCAAACCCATATTCGAACTCGAATTGTATTTTAGATAGAGAAACTCACATACCAAATTTGGTTCTCATGAGATAATATTTTTTTTAGTTATCGTAGCATCCATGAATTCTAAGTCGAAAAAGGGCCATAACTCCGTAAAAAAATCAAACCCATATTCGAACTCGATCTGTATTACGGTCTGAGAAACTCATATACAAAATTTAGTTCCGATCGGATAGAAAATATTTGAGTTATCGCACCATGCGTAAAGTGTCCACGGACAGACAGACGGACGGACAGACAGACAGACAGACAGACAGACAGACGGACGGACGGACGCACGACGAGTGGTCAATCCGGACGTCGACATTATGTTTACCATACTATGGTATGGGTAAACATAAAAACCACCACTGAGATTTGAAAATGAATACAACTGGAGATGAACAATGACTCGTCATGAATGTAAATAATATTGGGACTTAAGTGGCGCTTTTAATGTTTTTGGAAAAAGAAGTATGTTATATATAGAGAGTTCATGTTCCCACGAACTCAATAATATAGAAGTTAGTACCTTATACAAATGTCGTACTCAATTATAGATAAGCATCACTACTTTGTATAATATAATTCTGCTTCCATCTCTATAGTTCAGTTATATTAAAACCTCAATAACATAAGAACACATCTTACATCTTATGATTTAACAGAATGTTATCATTATATTTCTAATAGAGTTGTCCACCACTCCACCATATGGCTTTTAAAATGGCTTTGGGCTTACAGGTATATGTAAAACAAATGTAGTTTCAACTATGCATATTGGATATTCACATGATAATTTAATAAATTATTGTTAGCATTATATTACATGCAACTATTACAATAAAATCTTCATACAGGACAGCACACCTAATTAATGTATAAAACTATCAAATAGTGTTCATTAATAACCCTGGTTCAAGAGTATAAGGGTTAATTAATCAAAACCAAAAACCATACAGATGCAGAGAGTGCTAAGGAAAACCTAGGTACCGTAAGAAATATGAGGTATATCAGAAGAAACGTATTTTACTTATTGCTTTGGATGGCATGTCTGTGAAAGGGTTAATTATTTCTAAACCATTAAACCAATCGACACCAAAAACTATACAGGTGAGGCATATGTCATCATAAACCTGCATATAGAATATGAACACAATCGGACAAAAAATACTTAAGTTATGGAATTGGATAGAACCTGACCATGTATGGATGGAAAGTGTTAATCATTTCTAAACCGATAAACCGATTGATACCAAAAAATATACAGATGAGGGGTGTGTCATCATAAACATGCACATGACATTTGAACACGATCCGATCAAAAATACTTGAGTAATTCAATCGGATAGCATGTGTCTACGGACTGACGGACAGACGGCTAGACAGACAGACGGATGGACGAACGACGGATGGTTGATCCGGACGTCAGCATTATGTGTACGATACATGGTATGGGTACACATAAAAACATAAATAACACCTGAAATAAAAAGTGGAATTATGTTTAAATGTTTTTTAAATATATATATATTATTTACATAATGATAAGATCATAATCCTACTGGCGGCTGACTCGGCTAGTTCCGACTACAACTTTTAGTGTGCTGCGGAAAGAAAATGCCAGTAAAAGTTGAAATATAAGACTTACAAATTATCTTTTTCATTTCTTTTATTTGTAACTGGCATAACTTAACACAAAGACAAAAATCAACATTATTGACTTAATGTAAACGACAATGAACGAAATTGAAATTCCCAACTACACCTTTTACCGGTCTCGGCCTCGGGTCTGACTACAACTTTTAGTGTGTCCCAAAAATTCCCATTTCTATAAATAAAACCTCCATGTTCCCCCTGACATCCCAAAATCACGATAGGAGAAAACACCATTATATGGCGTAACTAGTCCATTCTCCTGTTAATTTTATCTGGGTTGTTCATGTGCCTGGACAGGCAATAAATCAACATTACAGCTTATCTTGGAAATTTTCAAGAGTTTCATTATTTGATTGTTTCGACAATTTATATATAATCAATTAATTCACGAAACGCTCAGTATTATTGTCAGTAGTGTGCTCGCTACCATTTACCAAGGACGATGTCAATTTGTGCAACTTTCGGACCAATAGAGACAACTCTATTGCGTAGTTAAGATTGTGGATGTGGAATTCGCTGGCCTGATCGTCGCCCTCGCGTATTAAAGCATAGTGTGGTGCACACCGCAGCACATACAACACGTAGCATCCGTGAAGGTAATCCCGTCGCTGGCTCAGTCTACTCCGCTTACTACTCCGTAACGTTTATTTTTAGATTGCGCCGTCAACGACGACGTCACAACCTAAACGAACATGGCGGTACTGACTAGTATCTCATGCTGAGAACGCTACGCGTAGTGAAGGTGGATTTACTGTCCACACCGCAGCACATACATGTAGCCTAGTACCCAAGTAAAGGTGGCTTTACTACGCACACCGCAGCAAATATATGTAGTACCCCGTAAAGGTGGCTTCCCGGTGCACACCGCAGCACATACATGTAGTACTCCCGTAAAGGTGGCTTTACGATGCACACCGAAGCACAATGTCATATATGTAGTACCCCCGTAAAGGTGGTTTTATGGTGCACATCGCAGCACATATATGTAGCACCCTCTTAAAGGTGGCTTTCCGGTGCAGACCGCAGCACATACATGTAGTACCCTCGTAAAGGTGGCTTTCCGGTGCACACGGCAGCACATACATGTAGAACACCCGTAAATGTGGCTTTCCGGTTCACACCGCAGCATGTAATAATTTTTTTGTTTTTTTTTGTTGTTTTTTTTAATTGATAAAATATGCATACAATACAATTAATCATCAATTTAGGAACAAGTCCTTTCGGACTTTTAGTCCCATCAACATATATTATATTAGAATAAATTATCTCCTGTGATACAAATGTACATCGATTTGTTCTTTAAAGTGTAGAAGTGTAGGAGCTTCTACAACGATTTCTGGCAACGAGTTCCATTCTGCGCATACTCTGCTCGAAAAAAAAAACTTACGAATGTCCTTATTTTTGGAACAAATGTTTAGTTTCCATGAATGTCCCCTGGTCGATGTATATTGCGCTTTCTGAAAAGGTGGCTTTCCGGTCCACACAGCAGCACATATGTGTAGTGCACCCGTAAAGGTGGCTTTCCTGTTCACATCGCAACACGTACATGTAGCACCCCCGTAAATGTGGCTTTCCGGTGCACACCGCAGCACATACATGTAGAACCCCCGTAAAGGTGGTTTTCCGGTGCACACCGCAGCACATAAATGTAGCACTCATATAAATGTGGCTTTCCGGTGCACACCGCAGCACATACATGTAGCACCCCCGTAAAGGTGACTTTATGGTGCACACCTCAGCACATACATGTAGTACCCCCATAAGTACCCCCAAAAAGGTGACTTTACGGTGCACACCGCATCACATATATGTAGTACCCCCGTAAAAGTTGCTTAATTCCGGTGCACACCCCGGCACATACATGTAGTACCCCCGTAAAGGTGGCTTTCCGGTGCACACCGCAGCACATACATGTAGTGCCGTAAACCGGGGTGACTGGAGACAGTTTTAGGGTATTTTAAAGCTAACTTGAAATAAATGTTTTGTACCCTAGCCACATCACTTGACACTTCTCAAACAACCTCTCAGCTATTGATCTCTAATAGTTTAAACCTGTTGTAGCATTGTAGGTGGCAACAATAGTGACCCGAACAGGTGTCTCAAGTCACCCCGGCAATGGGGTGACTTGAGACAGATGCCTACTAACTCATATAACACCTTGTTCCACTGCCTCGTGTTGACTCTATTAGTAGGACATACCGATAAGGATACAACAGAGATTACGAGTTAACTCATATATGCTTAGCGTACTTTTTAAAGGACGGCTATCATTCCAGTATGGGTGAACGTCGACTCTATATTTGAAATCTAGAGTCTGGAGCTAATGTCGCCAAAACCATTTCTATTCAGCGAAGAGCTTCCCCAAAATGACGTCACGGATTTTAAAAAATACATCGATGATTGACAGGTGTCCCCACGTGTTATTTGTTGTGCTTCGCAATTACAATGGCCCGTGTCGCGACATAAACTTACAGAAGATAATATTTGTCGTGTGTGCGACTATTCTTTTTCGGGAGATGAACTCGCTGCATCAACCGGAAAGCTGCATCCGAGAGCAAAAAATAAGGTCGTCATCAAAAATGATGCTTTAGAACTATTTAAAAGCATAAAATTAAGTCATTTCCTCGGTGTTTAACTTTCAGATGACTTTTTTACGACAAATAATTTGATTTGCAAACCATGTTACAATAAAGTAAATCAAATACACGGACATGAGTGAGTTCTATTTATATTTATGGGAGGCCAAGTTGGTACCATGCGCAGGCCTATCTATCAGGTCTAGCACATCCTTCAAATTAATCCGAATCGTATCGAAGCCATTTTTTCTGTCTCTGTTGTATTTGCAAGCATCGCTTTCGATCGGAGAAATACCGACTCTGTTACTATATTTAGAGGTGACATTATGGGAGTCTCCGCCCACTAACACTTGTTTATTAACCCATGCGGTTTCATTGGACGGAAAATAATTTACGCAATCAATCAGATTACGGAATCCCGAGGACTTGGAAATGAGATAGTGATGTTATCCGTCAGACCTAATATTCAATGTTGTAATGAATATTTAGGTATGAGTTTACTCAGACTGCTATCATTCCTGCATTGATGGGTGATAGGCAGTGGGAAATTTCAATGTGGATCGTTCCAAAATGTATAAATATAGAACTTCCTTGAAAGTTCCGCATGATAATAAATTAAAATATCAATTTGAGCATTGTTTTTGTCTGGAAGTCGGGTAAGTTCACATAATAAATATATTTAACCCCATGTTATCACTTATTTAAATATGATCGTAATAATGTTTTCAAAATGAATATGTGATAAATTTATGCAAAATATCGCCTTGATTCAGCGCACTTCATAAAAGATGCTATAGGCATGGCTGGGGCGCTGAAGATTTCCATTCCCGATCCTTTATAAAGGACACTATATATATAGACATAGGGCCTAGGCATATGTGGAACAATCAGGCAATTCTTCAACGATTGTCCACTTATAAATGGACAATCGGTACCTAAAATGGTCATTAATAAATGGACAATCCAACCACGCGTGGCACGCGAGCTCGGGATTGTCCACTAAACGAAGACATGTTTTGCTGATCCTGCATGTTAGCTTCAATATTTAATATGAAGGGCAATAACTCTATAAATAATATTATTTTGCTAAATAACGGTGATTTGTATGAGAAGAAGTGTTTTTGACGAAATAACGGAGATATTTGAAGAAGAGTTGTTGACGAAATAACGGAAATATTCGAAGAAGTGTTTTGAAAGAGCGCAAAGATAATGGTGCGGGTTAAAATTTTCTAAAGTGACGTTGTTTGTGTCAGGGGAGGGGCTATTTTTAGCGCATATTAGGCCAAATTGATATCTTATTCTTCTCCGTGAGGAAATATAAATAGACCATGGGATGAAAATCCTACGACGTCATCGCTCTGCAACTTTTGCGGTACTAAGAAATTTCGCTGTGTACATTTAGATGGAGCAAATATGAACCAGTTTAACCAATGTTCTGGTTCCGAGAGTTGCACATTTTCAAATACAAAGCAATTTTCTCTTCGCTCAACGTCCATTGTTGAGCATGTTTCGTTCCTCCATCGAAATCCTAATTTTTATATAAGCAGATTCCAAGCCAATCAAAAAGTTAGCCTAGTACCCAGGCCAGCAAACGTATTCGAGTAGCAGAGTTGGGACAGGGTACCAGTCTATCAAAAAGTCTGCTATCATTGTGCTAAAAATGGAACGTCAATGTTCAATTCATTTGCTTGACACACCTACATCGTGCAATAATCCACTTGCTGAGGTTTCACAAATAAGCTATGGAAAAATAATACAATGTTCCACAGGATGGTCTACCTTAGCTGAACCAGAAAGCGAAATTGCTCGCATTATTCTGAAAGATATGACAGGCAATTTCGATGACGATGCTCGCATCTCGTTCCACAGAAGGTAGCTGAACATGGACGTAAATAAATATATACATCGCTGCGCTGAATGACAAAACAATACTGAATAAATGATTATTATTATCATTATATACTTAATCACAGTATATTTAATAAAGTGTATCAATAACCCCCCCCCCCCCCCCCCCACCCCAAAGGTAATCGCCATGCAAACTTAATGCACGAAGTGAGGCGAAATGACGACAATGTTACGAGCTAAAATGGGGTCACGCATTTTTTTTTAATTTTTGGAATCGGAACCGGATCGCAATCGAAGATTAGCCGGTAAACGTGCGACGTAATCCGGAAAACGTTTAATCACGATACAATTTGGTGAGTTCCTACCTAGTTTCTTGCTGTTTCTATTTAGTTTCCTCGAATTCATTTATATCAAATAGTGAAGATATAATTTGATGCTCTATATGTTAGAACAATAATAGATTAATTAAATATATTGCGTCCTTATGATAAATTTTATATCACACGAGCGGAAAACACACGGTGTTGAATCTTGTCAGAATTGGATAATGTTCAAATATGTTTATTACAAGATAAAGGTTTGTTTCAGTTATGATATAATGCTTACCAAGATTATTATATGTTTCTTTGGGGTAAAATAGATGTCAAAATATGGGATAAAACAACGTTGATCAACCGCCTGCAAATTCCGACTTGTTAATATGATGCTTTAAACACGAGTGAATCGGGAGGTCTGGTGTTGAATTTGTATGTGGATTATATAAGCGAGATCACTGGGTCGAGGCCGTCAAAGTTATGGAGTAGCATTTCCATATATGGAGCTTTTGAATAATTCATGACTTCCATATATGGAATGGTACTCCAAAACTTTGACCTGTAGCACTAAAACCACGGAACCGGTACTGGTGGATCCAATATGGCCGCGAGTTAGTTATACTGATAGGGCGTATTATAGATAACCCATGTCTAATAAGGTTTATTATACCAATAATTTGAAAGATCCAAAGAACATCTGGGCAATTTTATTTCAAGTTGGAAACCCTTTGTATGTTATATCAATGTTTGCATTTCTCCTATATTTATGACAGAACGCTCTTTTTAAATATTCAACAATACTAAATTTTAATATCAAACAGATACCCGATTCCTTGTGTCGATAAAAGTATATGACGCATACACACTTTACTTACAATATGATCTCCTTTTTCCAGGTGCTACATGAAATTCACTGACAAGAATAGGATAGAGGCTGCCCAGAAGCGCCAGTTAACTCGGAAAAAGAATGACGAAGAATGTGCTATCACACCAGCCAAAAGACTTAGAAGTTCGAGTTCCATTAGAAGTCCAACTCAGGGACAATCAGATGAGCAGATACTGCAGAGTAGTATCAAATCTACAATGGCAGAGCTATTCCCGAAGATATGCCTTGTATGTTCGTCAGAGGAAAAGTTTATAACCGATAACATTTCACAAAAACGTGTCAGAGAAACACTATCGGTGTGCCAAACCTACAATGCGAGTTCTAGTTTGATGCGGGCAGCTGAGCGCTAATCTGACGAAAGCATGCTGTTACAAATACGTGATAGGGACCTCATCGCGAAGGAAGCGAGATATCATAAGTCGTGCTACAGGGGTTATGTGAGAGATCAAGTCGACCATGTGCGCCGGGCGCCTCGTGATTTGATTGACAAACATTTTTCTCAGTTCTGTGACACTATTCTCGATAAACGATTGAAACGTGAAAGCGAAATTCTAAGGCTTAGTACAATAAAAACATTGCTGTTTGAGTTCATTCGAGAAAAGGAAGAGTTACCCTCTATGAAACTAGAATACCGTGATTGGTTGCTCAAGAAACGTCTAAAGACAAACTTTAAAAACATTGTATTCCTCCGATTACAGCAATTCGAGATTGTTATTATTCTGAACGATAAGGATCAGGAAATGCATAACAATTTCGTTGATCATTCCAATGATACCACCAGTTCTGACAGTGATACCGACGACGATTATCAGACCGACTTGTTTTTCAACAGCACGTTTGATATTGACAAAGTGAAATGCGTGTACGAATGTGCAAAACTTTTGAAACGAGATGTCTCTTATGCCTCTAAACTGGACAGTCCATGGCCACCCCATGCATCAAACCTGGGAGAGGAGAACATACGAAAGATGATTCCCGTTTCGCTCTTCAACTTTCTCGCATGGCTACTCGGGTGTGACTGTGAATCTCTTCAACTAGATTCATTTGTCAGTGTTGATGAAAACATGAAGTCTTCCGTACATTCGTTGGGACAAGATATTGTTTATGCCATCAGTAAGGGGAAAAAATGTACCCCCAAACACCTTGCACTTGGAATGTCTGTTCGCCATCTTTCAGGATCAGCTAAGCTAATTGGCCTGTTGAATGGATTAGGACATAGTGTTTCACACTCATCAGTGTTAGAGTATGACACCGCCATTGCAGAGGCATCTCTCGCTGATAAATCTCCAGTTCCTGGTGGATTTAAGAAGAAAACATTTACGACATTGGTCTGGGACAATATAGACTTCAATGAGGAGACTTTGACTGGTGCAGGTACTACCCACTGTACCAACGGTATTATTATTCAACGAGGAGGCGAGATAACCAATGAGGCAGTCGGGACACTGAAGAAAAGTCACAGGAGATCACTGGAACCGAAAACGGAACGTGTAATTTAAAGACGCGAAATTGGTGCCGTTTTGGGTGAGAGATGGGGGCGGTAATAACTGTGATAAGAATTTGTTTTGTTTAGTTGCCGATTACCACCAAACTTATATATAATGCATGCATGAGTCTAATAGACGTGGTTTAAATATGACAAAAGTTGCGCGGTTCAAGTCATGCATGAGGGGAGTTGCACCAAAGTTGATACAAATATATTTAGCACTGATTCCACCAAATTCATGCACGTTCTCCTAATGATATGATGAATTAAATCACATTTGGGGTCGTTTGGGTCATGGATGGCGAGAGGAGATTCACTAGCATTTATAAGATTGTCCAATTCGCCGATATCCAACAAAGTTATATATAGTCATCTCCAAGGCCATCTCCATGTCGTTCTGAGGAGTTTTTGGCATTCCAATTTCACAATCTCGACAAATGGTGACCGAATTAAGTCACTTGAACAATTATATCTTCTCAACTGTCATATTTATATGGGGATGAAAATCATGGAATTCATTTTATGGTCTAGCAACACAGATACATAATATATTTATATCAATCTATTTAAGAGATACATATATTCATTCAAACTGAGGGACCTTGAATCGTCAGAGGATTGCATATTAAAATGGCTCATGTATATATTATAACACGAGTGAGTCTGTCCCATTCAATATAGTTTCCACACAAAAAGTAACAATTGCCAAGAGATATGGAAATGTAGAGCAGGCCTGTTCAAAATTAGTGGTCACAGTGTGCAGTCAAATATGGTTACTTCTGAGATAAAGGAAAACGCAGTCCGTAGCACATGACTTTTCAGGATCCTCCAATAGTGACATCTGACAAGGGTATATATGCCCGATACAGAGGATTTCTTTCATTTTTTAGAACAAACTCATCGCCTAACATAAACAACTCAAAATCTCGATGTGTCGGGCACATGTAGCTGCTATGTTGCATAACATCATTTCTTTTAAACTGAAAATGTTTAGCCAGTAAAAAGCACCAGAACAGAGGAGCACCTGGACATATCTTTAAAACATCTGTATCTTCATGAAGATATGATAAACTTGATTGATTGATTGATTGATACATGTAAATTGTTGTTAAGGGCATTTCCGCCCCGATAATTTTGAGACATGTATATTCGATCGATATATAGTTTCATCATTGTGCGGTCTTTTTTCAATCCAGAAATTTGTACTCAATTTCAATGTATACACCAGATTTCTCGATGTTTTAATGACATTTGACCAGTTATCTCCTTTTTTGCTGCATCCTATACATAAACGAGAGGCCGATCACGATCGGCAGATGTTTAACCCATACCTTGGCGATAGCGATTAGCTATTTTTATAAATTTTATAAATCCTTACATCAACCTTTTCATGAGTGCTAAAGTTTCAACAATTCACACTTAATATAGTGATCATGTGAAAAATATTTAGTTATCACATTGTGTCAACAGGATTGGCGGAGGATGTTAATATTTTTAAGCAAATAAACCAAATGACCCTCACTATGCAGGTTAGGGGTGTGTTCTTGTCAACTATGCCAAGAACTACATGTATAAACATAATCAATGGAAATATTTGAGTTATCAAATCGGATAGAATAGGGTTAATCTTACCCAAACTAATGAACTGATAAACACAAAATAGTCTATACAAAGCATGTCATTGGATTTAGAAACCCATACAATAAGTCAGTCTCAAGAATACCAGCACCATTAATATTACCCTGGAGCCCAAATGCAATTGAGGGAATTTCAAAATAAGACATTTCCTCTAATGATGAATATATAATTGGCGATTTATTGAAACCCTTACTGAACCTGGATCAAAGTGAAATGGATAATATTATATCTGTCTATCACATAATATGTGTCTATGGAATGGTTTAATTTTAATCCCAAATCCATGCAAATCAAAAGTGGATCACCATCAACCTGGACATAATATAGGAGAATGATCAAATGAAAAGCATCAAAACCATATGATGTGTGGAGAGGGTTAATCATTTGCAACGACATCATATCATGGAACTGGGAATGTGTAGACAACAATGTCTGTAAAACATCCCTACAAAGTAACAATGGACTATTTCAATTTAATATTTTAGAATAGGTGTCCTATAGTGTTTACATAAACTTTAGTAATGAACCTGTTTCAGTAAAGGGGTTAACTTAATATTGCACAGAAAACAGAACTCCACCAGATAGCCATCAATCAATTTGACATTAATATGATAACAAATCCTGCCAGCCAAGAGTACCACTATCAGGCTTTATAGCATGTCCCTAGTGATAATTAACTCATTTCAATTACACACATGGTCTGCCAGAATGTTCTCTTAAAATTCCCAGCAGTAATTACTTGAATTATAAAGGGTCATAACTCTGTTAAAATATATCGGACCAAACCCATATTCGAACTCGATCTGTATTTAGGGGTGATAAATTCATATACCAAATTTGGTGCTGATCAGATGAAAAATGTTTTGAGTCATAGCAGCTTGGGTGAATTCTAAGTAAACATAAGAGTGAAAAGGGTTAATTAAACAATACCAAAAACCATACAAACGAAGAACATGCTAAGAAATATGAGGCAGATCAGAAGAAATATGTTCAACTTATTGCATTGGATAGCATGTGTGTAAAGGGTTAATTATTTTCTAAACCGATCAACCAATCAATACCAAAAACTATACAGATGAGGGGCATGTCATCATAAACCTACATATCAAATATGAACACAATCGGACAAAATATACTTCGGTTTTAGCATCGGATTTTTGTTTTTTTAATTTTATTTTTGAAACGAGAGGCCGATCACGATCGGCAGATGTTTAACCCATACCTTGGCGATACCGATTAGCTATTTTAATAAATCCTTACACCAACCTTTTCACGAGTGCAAAAGTTTCAATAATTGACACCTTACTATTAAGGTGACAAGTGGAATAAGACTTATTGGGCACCTTGCTCACATAAACAGAATAGGAACACGGATGTGGCATTCCATTTCATTAACATATCAAGTCACTTCAACACAGATATGTCTTATAGAGTGATAAAGCTAATTAAGCTCAATCCATAGTCAGAGAGAAGCACCATAGCAGTTAAAGACAAAATAGTTAGTTGTTTGCTTATTACACTGGAATGTGAGACATAACATATGATTTTTTTAATATTGTTATTTTTTTTATTATGTTTTGTGTTAGCTGCATATTAAAAATTCTTGGGATCATTTAGATGGGACAAAAGAGTTAATAGTTCCCGATTCAAAAACTAATCAATACCTGACCAACTATACAAGTGAGGGATGTATAGACCTGGATATAAAATGATTGATAATGATTGGATATAAAATGATTTTATGCAGAATTTTCAGATAGCTAGAGGTAGGATATGAGATTGGTCAGATTGAAAATATTAGATTCATTACATTGAATAGCATAGTGTATGACTATGGAATGGGGTGGGTTAATTTTCTTCTAAGCTGATCATTGGAAAGATATAATGTACCTAACAGCGGAAATATAATTGAAGTTACTGTTAATATATTATCAAAATCATTCAATCGATACCAAAATTTATACAGGTGAAGAATGCATGTTTCATAATTAACATGGATGCAATTATTTATATAGTGATCAAGTGAAAAATATTTAGTTATCACATTGTGTCAACAGGATTGGTGGAGGATGTTAATATTTTTGAGCAAATAAACTAAATGACCCTCACTGTGCAGGTTAGGTGTGTGTTATCATAAACTATGCCAAGAACTATAAACATAATCAATGGAAATATTTGAGTCATAAAATCGGATAGAATGGGGTTAATCTTACCCAAAATAAATAACTGATAAACACAAAAAGTCTATAAAAAGCATTTCATTGGATTTAGAAACCCATACAATAAGTCAGTCTCTAATGTCATGAACCTGTTTCAACAGAGGGGTTAAATTAATTTTGTACAGAACACAGAATGGACCAGAGATTCATCAATCATGGTCTTGTCAATTTTTTAGAGATGCTAGCACACTGTGTGTGATAGAGTCTGAGAGTCAGGAGAGAAATTTTATTAGTGTTGAGAGATTTGTTTGATCAGGTGTTCTGGTCCATACAGGAGAGAACCATGCACTATCACTGTGATATGTATCTAAAGAGATTTTACTCTGTGAGCCATGGTATTTACCTAATGTCAAGCTAAACACTCATTTCCAATAAGACACTGGCTGTGTAATAAGATCTCCTCTTCTAAGCTAACAGAGCCTGCAGGCATTAATTAGATTATCAGCTACTTGAATTTTAAATGGCCATAACTCTGTTAAAATATACCAGATCAAACTCAAATTTGAACCTGATCTGTATTTCGGGGTGAGGACCATATGTACCAAATTTGGTGCTGATCAGATGAAAAATATTTAAGTCAACACAGCTTGGATGAATTCTATTTAAAAACAAGAGCAGAAAGGGTTAACTAAACGATACCAAAAACCATAAAGATGAA